>JAHZNF010001174.1:0-15136 GCA_027744215.1 Troglopedetes dispersus
GATCAGTTCCGTAACCACCAACGGTTGTGGTGTTCCTCTCTGATGTGTCGTACACGCAACCTATTCAGCAACAAATTTGGAAAAGTGTAATATTTCATCCACATTTTAATGAGACGATAAGAAATCGTATTTTTTGTAGAAATTTACGCATAGTAATTTGATCACCCGGTTGGATAGCCACGGGAGTCCGGAAGATTCGCATAGGTTGATAGGTGAACATGTAATTATCATCTTTGGAAATTGGTTGTAGTTCACGGTTGTTTCTGAAGTGCTGCGCTGTCAAACGACGCCCTGCATTGTGAGAATGAAGAAGATTTCCAACAATGGTTATACCTTGCTGTGGAAACATTCTTCGGGTACAACCAGCACTGCAATGACCGTATATTCTATGATCCACAGATCCCGGTGGCACCATAATGGATGGAGATCCAGGAATTTGGTGACCCACACTGAATATTCCTCCATCATTTGGTCTTGGGATTTGAGTACAAAAAATGTAATAATTAATTATTAAACAATTAAATTCCTATGAAGGACATGCTTCCTAATCGATGCGCGTAAATGTTCTTCTCATTGGTGTAACGCACATATACAGCTCAGTAAGCTTCAATCATTGCAAATTATCGCTGGAATTCTACCTAATTAAAAATCGCACTTCGTGTCTTAAATAATTTTATATCAAAGCGACACATACCTCAAATTAGGGGTGTAGTATATATCCAACTGAACGTCAGCCTGAAGGTCAGTTCGTACGTTAGGATTGTCATAGTGAGTCTGTTCCAACAAACAAATCAGTGACTTTTTACTTCTGACATAACAAAGAAAGGATAATTTTATACCCGATACCTTCAAAACGCTTATAGCTGCTTAATGAATTTCTTGGATTACCTGAAGTAAGAAATATTCGGGTTGACCTGGAATTAATGAGTAGCATAATTTATAAATGAACTGTTAAATATTCTTAATAACAAAAATATATCGCTTCAGTTGATTTTAAAGCACTTTAATATTTTGCTGTAAATTAAGAGTAATTTGCACTAAATCTTAACCTCCAGATTCACCAATTGGAACCCCCATTGTTTCTGGGAAGAATACGTGTAACCCTCCAATGGCCACGCCCAGCTTTAACTCGTAGCAAAATTGAGTCTGGATGACACCCAACGGTTGAGGCGGAGAGTAGCACTCTTCCCCGGGGATATTTACGACAGGTTCATACACCGCACTTGCGTTGACTCCAGGAGGTGTCAAGCAGCGGTAGAACAACATGTGGTGCATGTTCATCAGAATTTGCTCATTTACGTTGAATTTAAACTGCAAAAGTATAAAAAGGAGTTCACAAAATTAAATTTGTCAAATAACTAAAAATAGCGTATCTAAAATGATGAACATTTCTCAGGGTGCATGGCTTACTCCAATTATGTGGTGTTTGGTGGGTACGGTAAACCTGTGAATATTACACCAATAGGCTGTCCGTTTGGCAGGGATATTAAAAGTATCGCGAACACTCCAAACTTGAACATTCTGACTTTTAAGTTCATATGGAAGCTGAGACAAGCCTGGGATAAATGGTCCATTAATGGTTACAGAAGCTGGGGTATTATCCGGATCCCTCAGATACACAGTGAAACTTCCCCGGTTCACGAAATGATATTCCGTAATATTGTCCCGCTCTCCAAAAGCCCAAAGAACCGAGATGGAGTCGTCAGATATTAGAATGTCTTGCTCTTTATCACAGGTGTCAAATGGTCTGGAAAAACTGATTGAAGTGTGGGTGGCAGTCTCCCATGCACTGTAATATTGTAGTGACAACAGAGTGTCTGAATTGTTAGTTTGATAAGTCTTTAAAATTACCCAGAAAAGGAAGAGTGTTGGTTGTAATAATAATCATAACCTGTGCAGTTTCCAGTCCTGATTTTTGTCCAAAACCGGAGCCTGATTTCCAACACCATGTCGATCTGAAAAGTATGGGCTGCCGTTTGAACCTACCCCTCCAATTACTATGTCTGCTCCAGTCATGCGCCCATTCCTGGAAAGACCTAAACCCACGTACCCTCTAGTTTCAACAGTCACATTGAACAAAACTCGTTCCCTGGGCCAGTCCACGAGCCACTCCAATACATATCTTCCTCGAGGACCTAAAATCTCCCTGTGATGGTAGGGATTATTACCTACCCTGTATGCATTGGAGGGGACAAAATTAAAGATGCAAAGGAAAATCTGAAGCAAGCAGAAGACCAACTTTTTTATGTCCATCGTGGACTTGTACACTTCCCAACTTGGGGGTTATGTACGTGTGATGCTATTTAGTTTCAAATCAGATCTGAGTTGACTCTTCAATATACGCCAACTTTTTATAGATTGAGCTCGCAAAGACTTTTTACAACTGCATACATAATATGGCCAGGAAGACTCTCTGTGCACAAAAACATTATACATCTTTGGACTATGTAATTTGTAAAAACAACTCCCTACGGAAGAAAAAGCAATTGGTGTAATCTTCCTTGTTTTGCTAAAATTATGATGAACCTTAACAAGGTTTCCGTGACCCTTGTGCGAATCTCCTGAGATGATCAAAGGCAGAGCTTAAAGTGGTGGTATGCTGATCAAAGTACCCAAATAGCAGACAAAAAAATTGGTCATAAAGTAAGATAATTATGCTGTATGTCTGTGGTGTGTAGTATAGTCACAGACACATTCAAATCAATATATCAATCAGGTACTTTGTGTAAAATCTAGAAGGATTATTTTGGATGTTATTATATGAATGAAGATACCACAAAATGGAAATACAAATAACCACGTACCCAACATTGTGTAGTTCATACAAATGGATGGACTAGCAGAACAAATTGCGATGTCCGATTAGAGATCGCTCAGGCGTGTGTAGGTTTGACATGGACGTCTTTTGTTGGATCATATTGGAATATCATTTTAGGCTTAAATAATAATAGAATAGAGGTTGCTTACCGAACAATCAAGGGACATAAAAAGAAGAGGATCTGAATTCTTTTATTATTACATGTGAATAATATTTATTGCTTTATAATTAGTATTTATTCACGAGCGCTGTTACACGCATGGCTGAGGAAGAACGAAGAACCTGTCAGTTAAAAACGAATTAAAACTAGGAATAATTTTGTTCAATTAAAGGAGGGCCAACATAATCACTTTATTTATTTCCAAATTCATAATTCTCATGAGCTCGACAATTTTTTTGGGAGAAGCGTTGGCTCATACTCATGTTATGTTAGATAACCAATGCTGAAACAATGTGAGTTCCATGAATGGAACATTTTTTTTTTGCTCTTTATGTAAATTCCATTTCTGGAAGCAGTAAATACGAGTTTGTGTCCAAATAAAAAGAATAGGAATTGTAATTCTGATAACTGATTATTAAAGTCACTTGAGTGTGCAGTGAAGTATAAATTGGGTACGCAACCATTTTGTTTCTCAATGGCATTAGTGCAATGATAAACTACTTGAGAAAGGGTATGTCCCTCTTTAAATCTCATCCTCTGTTTTCCGCTTCATTGTCACCGTTGCATGACTATTTTTTCATTCTTAATTTATCTAGCGTTCAATCGATGCACATAACTGCTGTTTACATAACCTTCCTGCACGTACTAAATTACGTACTAATTTAATAAAGAAATAGTAATTTTCAGCAATGGCAGGCACTGATTTTTTGTTGAAATGCAGATGGCTGTTTCATTGGGCTCAGTATAATCATATGTCTGATTGATTACTTTGGATAATTGAAACAACATATTATACGTAATAATTATGTCATTCTCGTACAATAATTCTTTTTCCAACAGAACCAGCAAGTAAAGTGCATCACACTTTTAATTACGATGAAAGCGAAAGTCAAAGGGCCGCAATTTCAACAAAAGTATGTGACAGGTTAGGTTAAAGCATATTTCAAAACCAAAATTTCCATTTCTCTTTGCAAAACGGTATTTTCTTAAAGATTTCTTTTGAGGGTCGCCTGTGGAAAATCAAGTCTTCTGCAGAAGAAATTCCAATCATGCATGACTGACCTTGACGATGACATTCCTCCTCACTGCCATGCAAAGTAGGTGGTAAAAAAGATGCTGAACTTCCAATTGGGAGTAGGTAAACAGTTAAACAAGATACAACCATTCCCTCAAGAACAGACAAAACAAAATACCATACTACGTGCAATCTGAGGACAACTCAAATAGAATCATGAACAGATTTGCTGACCTCTGACTAAAACATTGCAGCTCCTGCAGACTCAACAATTCCGTCTATCGAAAAGGCGACAACAACCTGACCTAGTGTACCGGCGCACCGAACAAAGAGCAAATTTCTGATGTCTTCTTTATGAACATTTTTCCCATATAAATGTCTATAATAAAATTAATAATTTGCCGAATATACTCCATGCCAAAAGCACGTCACTTGTAAACTGTTGTGCTTAATTATACTTTTTGCTTAAACTTGAACATACATGCGTGACATTATCAATTTTTCTGTTGAATCTATGCACAAAAAATGTTCGGGGACTAGCTACTTATCATGTTAAGATTTTTAATGATTTATGACTTTTTTCTTTTTTTATTATGCACTTTACTCCTTATTTTTTGTAGCTTTAGATTTATTGTCGTAACGTGTAAATGTGTGCAAGCAAATACGCGCATATAACTCTGCAATTATTTTTATATATGATTTAAGACCAAATTGCTGTCGTTTCAGGGGAAATTCCCGAAGGAAACGCGAATAAAAACACTATTTCCATACAACTTAATTATTCGCTAAACAGAAAGCTGCTACTACCATGTAAATAAGTTTTAATGACACAGATTTATCATGATCGTTAGCGTGGTGTTCACACATATTTTGTGTTAATCGTCCGTTGTTGGCAAAAAGCCAGTTGGACAAACTCAATAATCATTGGGAGAGTAAAGTGAAGATTGACTAGTTATTCAGTTTAGGCTGATATAATGATGAATAACCATAAACCAAGTCGAAATGTACACCCAGTTTATTCACAAAACATCGTACTTTAGTGTATTCACTAAACACACAAATCACAACCACGAACACATTAGAACTTAGAGTAAATTTGAGTGACAATGGCTGATGGGAAATAGATAGGTATACAAAAAAGTTGCATCAAAGCCATCCGTGGTTTCATCAGCCACGAATGTCACTTCGAGCGAGGTCATCTTCCTGAAATCTGCAATTCCCTAGGCAAGTGAAATAGGTGTCATACATATTGCATTGCATTTACTTGATCCGTAATTCTGTAAAACAACCAATCATCTAAAGGATGAGAAAATGAAACTAAGAACAAAACTTATGGAAGTGCAAAGTAATTCAAGATAATTTAACAGTTCAATGGCGCACATAATGGTATCGTACTGTTTTTGTATGATTTTATATATGAATAAAAAAAATGTAGGAAATGGGTGAAATGAAGGCGGTTCTTGCTTTATTTTAGTATTTGAGCACTCATCATCCATTTCAGTTCACTTTCTAAATGATATCATTGTGTTTGGTAAGTATTAGTAAATTAAATTAAGTAGCAGCTACCCTAGGTTTTTCTTATTTTTAGCAGGTTGATTCCTCACCTTACTCCGCTTGTGATTTTAGTAATTTTACATGATTAATTTTATTTTCGAACGACTTTTATTAAACACCGACTCGTGTGACGTAAAATAGTGACAATAAAGACTCACAGTCACAATTACAATCAACAGACGTCACTTGTTTTGGAAGGCTAAAAATGATGCAGTTTTGGGAATCATGAAAGACTTCATCTTCTTTTAAAAAACACTAAAAATTTAACCACGAGCATTAACTGTTTCATTAAAGTAACTGACATAGAGTAACGATCATCTCACATTGCAAATCATACTTACCCAAAAACGTTTCACAGTTATATTAACTACGTTTACATACATGGTCTTAATGTTAATCATCAAACAAATCCATATTATTGTTTATACACGTTCATGAGAAATACATTTGTTTCACTTTATAGTAAATCACTTTGTTTGTCAACTCAAAAGGGTCAGCAGGATCAGACAATTTACATATAATTTTGGGCTTATAGAACTGTATAAGAATCAGATTTAATTTGAGTGGACATGATAAATTATAAAGAGATGAGTCATTAGCTGACCACGACAGCCAGCACATCATCCGCCGGATGTTTTTCAATTTTATCCAGAAGCTCATCTAGTGACAGTTCTTTTTTCAAGTTCTCACGTTTCCCCCCGATTTCGGGGACACCCTCCTGTTTGGTTTCTTGCTCATCTTGCTCAGCATCTTCAGTTAATTTCGCTATTGATTCGGAAGGAAATGAACTTCCAAGGAACACAACTGTCGAAGCTGAAGAACAGGATGACGAAGATGTCATTGGACCGGAAGTGATTTCAACGGTTTCCGGAGGTCCTGACATCACTGTCTCTGTGAGCATGACGGGAAGATGAAGATATGTGGGACGTGTTGGAAGTGGAGGAGATCTTACTTCCTCCGAATTGTCGGACTTTTTGTGGCTATCTGCGAATTCGTCTTCACTGTCATTTTCTTCGCCTTCCGCTTCAGGGGCTTGAATAGAACTACGAACTCTCACTGTTAAAGATGGATTTTCCTGGATTGTACTAGTATTCTCTCTGTTGGCTACTTCCGATATATCTTGCATGAGTTCATGTAAATAATCACCAGAGTTGTGATCGTCGTCATCAAGGATCACTTCCTCCTGCATACGTTTAACATTTTTTAGAGCCTCAAATTCTGTTGAACCTTGCCCAACATTTTCAGTCCTCCTAGCTTGTGCTGCTGACAATAAATCTGACGAACTATAACTTGGTTCCACTTCAACCACACTTTCATTTTGTCGTGGATTGTGGGACAACTTAGGAGTGTGAACTTTTTTGAGAGTGTCGCTGTCATAATCACCGTCGTCCTCATTGTTAAAATCATGATTATCAATACTACTGACAACACGACTGGATTTCGTCAGAGTTCCTCCACTTGTTACCACGGATATGGGATGCGGACAAAGAAGTTGAGGGGGGTCAGGTGACTGTGGTGTAAGGTCGTCTGGAGAGTATGGTTCGTTAGTACTTTCGCTACTTGTATTGGAGTCGGGCGTCATCAATTCTCCTTTTGCATTAAAAATCTTTTTTGCACCTGGTACTATGGTTGGGGAGTTGTAGACCATAGTTCCACCCTCCCCAACCCCGATTTTGGATAATTTGATGCCTAAAAGTTTGTCCCGCTCCGTTAGCAAATAACGTCCACACTCGCATCTCTGGAGTTTCTCCACTTCTTGCGGCATCACTGGCATACGAATGGTACGATGCTGGGCGGCAAGAGGGTACAGTGGTGAGACACTTTCATTTTCTACTGTGAATGTGTCGCTGTGATGCCGGTGATGGTGATGATGGTGCTGACCTTGAACCTGGCTTTGAACATGGATAATCTTAGTCCTTCCGGTGGGAGCTTCAATCACTGTTTCCGCATCTGAGTCGGAGTCACCATCATCTAAACCAGGATCTGGTTGAACTAAACTGACCACACGGCCATCATCTTTTCTACCCGAACCACGGAGCATTAGCCGAGGTGGTGGCGGTGCGATTATGTTCCCATTGTTTCGAATAGAGCCGTAGTATTGAAGAGTGGTTGCGGAGCTCTCGTCAGATTTTGCGGAAGAGTACTGAGATGGGGGTGTGGAATGCTTTCGCTCGGCGTGGACATGGGGGAAATTGTTAGGGTGAAATTGGTGATGTTGCAGAGCCGGGTTGCGCTCGTAGTGCTGAGCCGTGGGTGTGATTAAACTAACGCTATCACTTTGAAATGAGCTTCGTCGACTTTCCAACCCATTCCCCTGAGTGAACTTTCTCTCAGGGACCTGCAGTAGGTTGCTGTCTTCAATTTTTCCTATTTACAAATGTTCAAAATAAAGTTATCTCTTACGCATATTTAGTGCGATACATAAGTTAAATTGTTTTGTTGAGGGTCATACACAAACTCTGAAGTTGCGTACCTCTGGTGGACAATTGGTTTTTCTTTTGCGCAAACTTCTTTGCCTCCGCGCACAATTCCGTACACCAGAACACGATCCCAATGAAAAGACCGACGAGAGTGACTCCAAGGCCAATTTCCCACAATGCAGGAACTTCAACGAAAGTGCCAACAATGAGCGGGACGGCTCCAAACACGGCGATGATGAAGCCAATGTAGGAGAAATTGAGATTATCGGAATCCTTGTTGATACAATAAAAATATATTCCTTAAAGTTAGCAATGTTCTCTGTCATGTATCCGTTTATGATAAAAATTGGTGAACAAGAATAGTTATGTGGGCACGTTAGAATCACATTTGAGTTGCTCACAATGCCATTGACAAAATGCAGTTTTTCAAATGCAGCAGACACATCGTGCTTGCACACACAGTGCAGCGCATGCTACGCAGGAATAAACTGAAGGAGATTATTATTCAATATTATAACAATAATCTTATCAAGGAGGTCGTACTTCTACACTTCATTGAATAGGATAAACATAAATCAAGTATTTTTAGGGATCTTTTCATGTTCTACGGAAGCAGCACATCATCTGAATAATGTGATGTTTTCCAGCATAATTTTTCCCACGCAGACATACTAAACCTTTTCCAAGGTAAAACGTGTTTTTTCTGCATGACAAGAAACTTCAGGTAGGGAGCCATTTTGTAAAGGTCCAAAGCGTTTCCGTCATTGCCACTTTCCCACTAACCATAGTGCTCTATAAATTCCCTTTGCGCCTATGAACGAGTAAAGCTAAAGGTAAAGATAAACACTGCTTTCATCAACTCCACAAAAACGCAGCAACAACGGCAAGGGTTGGTTCAGGGAGCTGGAAGACTATATACTGGCATGGCAAACGTTTTTAAGACACAAGGCAAAACGCAAATTACAATGTTCCTGCACAATTGTTTTGTTCTGTGAAAACATTTTTTACATGTTTTTATCGTGATGCATTTCATGGAATTCAAACGAAAAACTGCATTTTTCCACTCGTTTATAAATTTTCAGAATAATTCCTCTCGCTATTACATATTTTAATCATTAAGCAATAGCCTCTATAGCTTCCCGTCTTTCTCCGCCTAACATCCATACAACCTTTCACGCGAAGCAACACACAAGGCTGTTCACAAAATAAGTAATCCCACCAGAGTTAAAATCTGGTGGGATTATTGTACTAATGGTAAGATTGGGGAAGAGAAAAAGTAGAAATGGGAGAAAAAGTTTTGTTTTGTTGTAGAAAAAAATCGGAGCTACAAACAAATATACTACCTACTTGCTGTATTAAAAGGTTTGCGTGTGTGAAAGTGCTTGCCTGTTCCAACAACAACAATATCTCCACATATTTTCTTTCTTTCTTCACGCGTCCATTTTCTGAGACAGTGTTAAAATCATTTGAACGTGTTACACACATGTCCATACATGCACTATCAAGTTGGTAGTTTTTACGGTTACTTCATACGCACTACTACTAGTCATTATTGCGGACGACTATTATTTTTGTCTTCAACCACCACACCATCATTATATATTGTTTGTTATTTCACCACAAACCGATCGCTGTCTTGAAAGTTGGACGTGAGTCGCGAAATATAAGAGGAGAAAAACCATACGATTAGAGAGTAATGTAGTAGTGTGATGTGTGACCATGTTAGGTGGCACATAGTCACGGCCTTCTGGTATGGTTTGTTTGTGTGTGACTTATCGGAACTTATTTGACAAAATAAATATAGAGCTCTAGTGCGATGATGGCTGACAATAGGATGAGGTCACAATATCAATATGCAATACCTCTATGATTTTGCTTATGTACAGTACGGGTTCTTGAAACCTAGTTTTATATGTATGCAGGGTTTACAAGGAATAGATTACTGATTTCGTTTGTTGTTAGTTTGTGGTTTATTCGGTTTAATGGTTTGTCTGCCAATGCAATGTGTCCTTTGAGGTTAATTAAGGGATGTTGAAATTTTACACATATACATAGATCCTACCTTACAGCCAGAATACATGACGACACTATTTGTAAAAAGCATTTATTTTTGATGAGCTTTGTTTATAAACAAGCCTCATCAATTCATGTGACCTGGATCTGGGATGGACTTTCATATCAACAAAGTGGAAAGAAACATTTTTGAAACGTTAATGCATCTATTTGTTAACGATGAAAGCTCTCTCAAATCTAATCTTTGTGGTGCTCATTCTAGTCTTAACAACTATGCATGTCTAAATCTAAATATTACTTGGAAGGATGTTCCAAACTTATTTCGAAAGAATAATACAGGAATCGATACTTTTTTGCAGAGTCTATTATTAGCTTTAATTGCTAGTATTTGAGTTTGTGTTTGAGTTCACCTGGTACCTGGTTGTTCTAAATTGTGTAGAGATTTGGATACTTCTCTATCGTTTGGGAGAAACATTGTGTAGCTTTTGAAGCTGCGTCAGGTGCAATTGACGCGACGGTAACGTAACATATTCATTAACGATCGATCGGTACAGGGTAAGTTGAATGGATTAATTTAAATTGAAAGGGCCAATCTAATAACCAAAAACCAAAAAATTCTATCACGCTGGAAATTTTAACCCGACCCAGACAAATACTTCGGTTGTTTTCATGCTGCCTTACCACTCGTGTGGTTAAGGTAAAAATGGTGTACAAGCATATCGTGAAAGAGAGACGATTAAAAATAACATGCACGAACATTGTTTTAAAGGTGATTTTGAGTTTCTCATGCAAAAATTGCATTCTACCGTTTTAACAACATTACATGATGATGGTGAAGAGGCTGACGCGGAAGTGACGCACTGTTCGGAATCAGGCTAGAACTACCACTGTCTATTTCGCCGCTGTCTGCCTTCTGTCGTTTAGAAAAATATCATGTTTGGGATCTTGCGTTACACATTTTTTAATTAAACTCATTTACACAAGTATTATATTTGTTAAACTTCACAGATTCAGTTTTACATAGCTTGAACATGAAACATTTTCCCTACAAACTTACATCTTCATGGTGAGCCCTTCGAGCCGCTGCATCAAGCGACGCTCCAGGCGACCGTGGGATACTCCAGTCTATATGAGATACGGCAGAGTGTCTCCTCGTTTCATGTTTTGTCTTTTCCTCCCTCTTCTCCCGATTTTTGTTTATTGCTCGGGCTGCGTGCATCTTGGTATTCTAGAATGCTCCAACCACTGTACACACACACCCACCGGACACAATAACTGTATACTATCAACCGTTCACCATTACAAATGCCATTATATTGTTTAATTGTTGAAATACTAAATTCACACACAAAGGGAAATACTTTCTCTGAAAATTGTCACTTTTCCCCAAACATTATTAATGCTCCAAAGGGTTCGCAAGCAGTTTTGCTCTCATTGCATTAAAACACTTTGCAATGTTTTAAACATTTTTATGAGTCGCGATTGCTTTTCTTTACATACATACATAAAGCGTAAATTCACGCGAAAATATTTTTTACCGAAATGGTGTACAGAACGGAGAACGCTCACTCACTACACAGACGAGTTGATAACTGGCGTGACTTGTTGGCTTTTTTCTTTCCTCTTTCGCAAGGCGAGAGAAGAAGCAAAGAGAAAGGAAAAACCGGTGAAACCTAAAAAAAATCTTATTTGATTCTTTCGTGGTAGCTGTGATCATGATGAAGTAAAACATACTCATTCGCTCATTTTAATCGATCCAAGAAAGGGAAACAACGGCCTTTGCGTGGTTCCTGGAGTACTCATTTTACTAAAGGTATGAGGAGTCTATATAATAATAATAAGCAGTGGCGTGTTCATAAATCGCAGAAAGGTGGTAACATATGCAAAATCTCACAGCAAAGTCTACTCAGGACAGATATATTGTACTTTAGCACGGAAAAATTCAAAGTCTATGCTAAAAATTGTAATGCGTTCTTTGTTTGCTCATTCGGTCCCGTTTGCTTTTGGTGGGTGTGATAAATCTGTGCAAAAAAAGAAGAGAAATCGTTGAACCAAATAGAGCACACGGTGGTGTTTTCATAACGCTTGGCCGTGCTCAGTATTATTGACTTCACTCCACTTTGGGCTGTGGGCTGGGCTGGACTATGATGTTGTAGATATATAAAAGAAGAAAATGTTGGACAAAGGAAATTCCTTAAGAATATACAAACAGGGGCTCAAAAAGTTAGACACTGGCTCAGGCTACAGCTTTGACATTTTTCTACGACAAGGATCAGCATGGAGTCAGGTATAACGTGGAAAGCAAAACACGAAAGCTACAACATTGGATTTGGCTTCTTTCATGTTTCTTTCACCCAAGCACAGCACGATTCATCTCCATTCCATATCTCTCTCAGAAAGAATCTGAAAGAAGTATGAATGACGAGGGAGAAAACTGCCGAACTAGAATTAAATGCTTGAGTAGTATGCTAGCTTGTGTCCGTTTTATTCCATTACTCGCAACGCAAACTTTGCTTTCCGGTATACTTTCGTTGGCTGGCATGCTTTATATTCCGCAAAAACAGGCTTTCTCTTTGGCTGACTTGGTCGATTTTCAACTTTTATTATTAATTTGACAGAGGGGGATGGAAAATTTTACAGCTATTTTTATGACGTACATATATAAGAAAGTAAAAAATGCAGACGCAAGAAAGTACTATAATGCGGTGCCTATTTGGTGTGCCAAAAAATGGTTGAGAAGAGAGGAATTATTCTTCTTACTGTCTATGTGTTTCGTAATAATATCACTGCAACGAGCAATGCTACTACGAAGGTCAATTTTCAGAGAAAAAACAGTATAATTCATTATGTTCAGCAATTTGGGCATTTGGTTCATCCAGCTTTCTCTTTCATACAATAAAAAGACCAACTTGATGATGATGATGAATGAGCTCTAAAAACGGAGCACTTAAATTAGCGAGCTTCGCCCAATTTTTGGCATTTCAAAGACTCGGTTGCTTCAAAACAATAGGCATGTTGTCTCATAATATAATTTCATCCGAGTGGAGTGGTTGATGAATTTTAATACATTCATTTTATACGGTAGGTTTGTACTTTTAACAATCCGACCAATTCAGGATGTTTTTATTCCGTAACGACTTTCACCAGGGTCAGCTAGAAAGAAGTTAGATGAAACCTTTCCTAAAATACCGGTGAATACCTACTTACGTTGATTGAGCACCGTCGACTGACAAAAATATGAAATACCATTACTACTTCCTGAATGCATTGAGTGGGCGAATTAACATTGCATGCGCTCCTGATGTACTTACTCTCGCGTCGAGGTTCCCCTTTGATTTCACATATAAAGCATGTCCTTTTACTAGCTGGAACCTCCTACAATGAACTTTTCATTGTAAGTATAATTCATTTTGACTACCTCTTTCAAGATAGTAGACAACATTTTCAATGCAACGATAAGATTCTGAAAACACAACTATACAAGTAACTACCAAAAGTGCACATTAAATATTTGTTTCATTTGAAGAAGGTCAAATGTGTCTGATGATATGATTAATTGACGAGTTTTTTACACAAGAAAAATATTTTTACAACTAATTGTAAGATTGGCTGCGAATCGTTTCAATCAATCACCTCGTTGAGTTTTAATGGAAGTTTTTCTAAATGATTTTCGTATAAAAATGTAGATTTTAAGCATCTAAAGTTAGTTCACATGTTGAGAGTACAACTGAAGCACGGAGAAACGATTTTCCTAATCATACGGAAAACTAGTGGAAACATATTCGGCGTCAGTGTCATTTTTACTTACTGTAAGATCATTAATCATTATTTACTGTTCAATTAATTTCGCAATTTGCACGGGGCACATGTATTTAGCTTTTTGAATACGCTACTGTGGCCACTTGACATAAAGAGAAAACAAAATGATGCAGAAACTTTGTGGACAGTAGTATGTATTTTATTATCGTACAGTAGTGGATGGGACAAAAAGTTTACTACCGACAACCAACTTAAAAGTGGAGACATTAACCATTAATAAATTCGTATAATATCGTGTATTTTAGTAAAACAACCCACGCATACGCCGAGAGACCGTGTGCTTTTCATGCAACATGTTGAATCTGCTAATAAACTGGTGAGCTTCTTCGCACCCTTTCGTGATCATACCCAGGTACGTGATCAGACTGACATCGCTGCATTGCTGAATAACAAAACAAATTCAAATGACAAAACTTAGTATTAATGTTGAGTAGTGTCCCAGAATCTTATAATGAGTCCAAAGTCACTGTTAAAAATTGTAACCAAAGCTGTGTTAAAAACGTACCTCATAAAAGTCAGCTTTGAAGCGATCTGGTTGAATCGATAATAGTCACGGTCTATTACGATCAGGCCATCAAGTTCGGTGAAAACTAGCTCAAAAGAATTCATGATCTCCAAATGGCGTCCTTTATGCTGTCCTATTATTGCGCCCAGCACTACATTTGATACAAAAACAAACAATTAACAATCGATTATTATGGAGTCTAGCTGACATTTGCAAATTTATGTACTACTACCAATCAATTGCAATTGTCAATATAAAAAACACTTTCGGTGCTAGGTGGAGGATATAAATCTCATGCACAATGTATGACAGGCAAAAGTTCTTGATATATAGGTAATCATCCTGCTAGGAAGCTCACCTTGTTGTGGTTTGCCATCATTTTGGGCTCTTGTCCTAGTCCAGTGCTCTGAAATATTCATGATTACCAAAGGATGCAGGGAGACGGTTACCGAACCCACGGTTCCAGTTGCTGCAATAACATTGTCGCCTCCCACGGGTTCAGTTGCGGCCCCTCCTGCGGGACTTAATGGGTTGCTATTTCCCACATCTCCCATTGAGGGGACTTCTCCACCTGCTTGATCTACCTCCATTATTATTGTTGTTGGTTGTGCTCTCTTCTTAATTTGAGGTTGGAATCAGAAGACAATTTACTGCTAATAATATAAACTTTAAAAGTCAACTATTGATTCGACATCAAGTTTAAACCGAACACCGAATTAGTGTTGTTAACTCTGAGGCAAGGTCGGGTTCACAATCTTTGTTTAATTGATGTTTAAACTAGACGTTAACTTAAGTCGGCAATGCCAAGTCGCTTGTGGTGCAGAATCCAGCA
>JAHZNF010001175.1:0-13130 GCA_027744215.1 Troglopedetes dispersus
GGAAAAATATCATTGCATTTAAAAAATATATAAAATATATTATGTATCCACAATTTTTTTTATAGCCCGTGTGTGTGTAATAGGATGTGTACACATATTATATATTTTTCACTCTCGTCTAACAATTTTCTTTCTAACAAATTTCTCTGGTTTTGAATTTCATTTCTCACGTAGAGTGTACGGTATAGTGTGTGTGGGTATAAAGATAGCAAAATTAAATTGGGTACTTCTCTTCCATCCATCCGATTCCTCACACACGATGAAAAAAAAAAGTTTCGTCGAGTGTGTTCCCGAGAGAGCACACGCATCGCTCCTTCTTACCGAGGAGCCGTTGCGTTCAACAGTTTTTTCTTGTTATGCATGCTGCCACCAAGAAAAATTTAAGTGAAATAAATATGGAAATTTGGAGAAGATTGGTGTAGTTTTTTTTGTTTTTTGGAGGGGACCTCTCTCAAGAAAAAAAAGCCAAGACAGTTCAGGTGAAAAAAAAGAGTAAACACACATGTCTGTGTGGCAGGACAGCTTGGCATGAGCTGTTGAAAGAGTTTACCTACATCAGACTCGCATAAAAATGGGTATTTTATAGGAAAATTGAGACTTGTCTCGTATTTTTTTCAGCTCCCACTTCTCCTCTCTTTTTTTTACCCAAAAAAACATGAAACGTTTCTAAACTTTATGTGAACAAGAGTTCAACTTAATGTGATCATTATCGCAGATGTTTTTTTTATCGTTTCATCAAGAAATATAATCCTCCATTTTTTATTGAAAAAAGGTGCAATAAATGAGGCATCATGAAAAGGAAAACTTTTTTATTTCGCAGAAAAGCCTTCCACGCTTAGTTCTCCTTTTCCTGTGACAAAATAAAAACACACGCAATGAATGATGGACCGTAATGGTGATCTAAGATGATGCAACATTATTACTCCACTCACTACTCTGCCTCCACAACAAAGACCTCTAAAATAATATTGTAGACTACCAAACATACAATTTTTTTAGTAAGAAATCTTTCTCTAAAAAAATTGCACACACACATATAGTATTTTAAGCTGAATACATGTTCTCATTACTGTTTCTCCTAACTATGATATTGACGAAGGCAAATACGGTTTTTATAGGGTTGGAAGTTTGTGAACAGCAAGACAACTTCCTGCTGATCCGGTTTTTTTTTCTTTGTCAAATTGCCACTTGATTGAACCCAAGTTAAAGGCAAGCCAGGATTACATTTTATTTTTTCAGACGGAGCAGCAGCAGCATCACATCACCGACCTGAAATATATCAGCTACCGCCAGCACGCCAACCAAACAACAGCAATCATCCCTGACTTTTAAGTATTAACCACTACCTCCACTACTGATGGCGATTGGCATCGTCACCC
Organism: Troglopedetes dispersus; assembly: GCA_027744215.1. Classification (NCBI taxonomy): domain Eukaryota; kingdom Metazoa; phylum Arthropoda; class Collembola; order Entomobryomorpha; family Paronellidae; genus Troglopedetes; species Troglopedetes dispersus. The sequence continues at coordinate 1,380 of JAHZNF010001175.1, forward strand.
AACCCTCTGCTCCACCAGGCTTTATTGTCAGCTTCATCAAGGTGGATCGTCGATCAGTGGAAGATTATGAAAGAGGAGAGAAATAAAATATTGCTCACTGACTCTTCACTTTGAATCAGTTCATGTCTACATGGATGCATCCATAATAAAAAAAATGTATATTATTTAGGTGCGGGTTTCATGAACTTTTTTATACGCACACACAGGTAATAATTATTAGTACAAGGTATTACGTAAAAAAAAGTTTGTATGTCACGCAGCGACATATTACTCAATAAAATGTTGATGAACTGTGATCATAATTATGGATTTCCTCTTCTCTGCAGTTTTTATAGGCACAAAGGACTCTGTGGCAATAAGAGGTGCTTATCATCACTATAAAAAAACGGAGATAAAATACAAACCACAAAGACTTCTTTCCTGTTAGAGAGAGATAGAGCAAAAATACTACAGGCAACAACCGCTGACCTGAACTCTCTTCTCAGAAGAGAAGTATGTACAAACAGGGACGGAAGATGTGTTTCAGGAAAAAGAAGAAAAAAAAATATTGTAATGAATATAAAAAAATAAGTCACCACAAAAGATCCTGTGTTCATCCTGTATTTTGTTATTATTTGAGATGCTATACAGTAGGTAAATATTAAAAAAGTATATGCGTGGATGTCGAATTAAAATATTGTTGTACCTCCACATATGTTACACTATTGTTGCGCACCAGATGGTGATAATGAAGAGAGACAAGGAAGAGAAAAGAAGTTCTTATCATCTTGTAGGAGAATGTAATACCTGTGTTTTATGTCTCACAAGAGAGATGTGCGTGGATGCTCTTATTTTTTATTTAATGAAATATTTATTGTGTACCCCGCTTTTTTTATATAATCTTGCTGATTTTTCTCGTAGATTTGTCATGCAAGGAACTCTGCTTTTTTGGAATGGATAAACCATGTTTTAATAAAAAAAAATGTCTTCCTTCAAGAAGAAAATTATGTATGTGGACATATATGTACGTACACGATATCATGTTTCATTTTGTGCGAGCAACATTAGGTAATCTGTACTCCTTTTTTTACTCTTTTTAATCTCCTCTGATGATGCTTGTAAAGTAGACCGTGAGGGTGCTCTCTAAAAATTATGATAATGGAGCATCCGGGTCTTTATTGTAAATTTTTCGTTTCATCTTCTCCATTTTTTTATTCTCCTGCGATTCATTTTGATGAGCCGAGGCAGAGACATACATACTAATGTGATGTGTGCTTGGTGCAGATTACACTAGTAAGAAATTTTTTTTTGTGTAGGTGGCGAAACCTGATCTCCGGTTCCTGTCTCTTCTTTCTTCAGCATCAGACATGCTCTCACAGCAGCAGCAGCTCAGCAACAAGAAGAGCAAAAATGGGAATAAAATGAGCAATATGTACACAACTGCAACCATGTTCATGTCACTTGGGATAATGCTAATAATAATATATTAGAGATGTAGGTTTTCTTCAATGTTTACATAATGCACAACAGAAAAGCCATTGTTGTTGAGTGATCCTTTTTATACATACCTACCCATATCTCCATATTTTTTATTGTGTGGTTTGGACTCATTTGGGTGCTCGCTCACATTCGAGTAAAAAGATGCCTTCCTTACCAAAAAAACCCAAACAATTCCTTCATTCATCATTGTGCACACAAACACACACTGGAAATGGTCGTTTCTGAAGGGAGATCAAGAAAATGGGAAATTTGTCAGGAAGTGAAATAAAAAAAGCTCGTTTCTTGGGTGGAGCACCAACTTAGCAAACACATTTGAAAAAAAAAAGTTTCCCCGGATATTCTCCCAATGTTTATTTTATCTTAGCAAAAACTGTCTATAACTTTTTTTTTCAAATATAAAAAAGGTAGGAAAAAATGAATGGAATTCCTGCTTTTTGGTGCAATTTTTTCCGGAGATGGAATTACACTTTTATGCACAGCATTAAAAATGTGTAAAAAGTAGTTTTTTGATGCTCCTGTTAAGAAAATATAATAAAGATTGAGTTACAGTGGCAGACAAGAGAAAGATTTTGAAAGTGGATGCGGATGTTTACTCGTGCCGAAGCGGGAGGAATAGCAATTTCCTGTTTCTTGTTACGAAATATAAAAAAGATTTCAATTTTAAAAATAAAATGCTTGACACTCACTCAGCATTCAATTACGGAGCACCCAAAGAAGAAAAAGTGAGCATCTTACCATTCCCATTTAAGCATCAAGAGTTGTCCTACCCATTTCATTTTTTATTTGCATAGATAAGTTAAAAAAGAAAGATCTCATATATGCCTGTAAGGTCTTGTGCAGCTTCTTACTTTCTGGTTCACTTTTATTTAGCTCGTTGCGAAAAAAAAGATCACAGATCTCATTTCAAAAGCTTAATAATCTCATGCATAATAAAATATTTCTCTTTTGTGAGTGCGTGGGTGCGCTTAAATAATGAATTTAATCTAAATTGAAATGAATTTGAAAGAGGAACAAAAAATTCTCACATCTTATCGCACTGCCTGTGTACATACAATACCGCTCCATAATTCATTTTCCTCTGTGTAATAATTATGGAAGTTTATTACAACGAAATTTTAAAAAAATATATATAAAGACAAACGCATCTCCTCCTCTTAGTTCCAACAAAAAAATCTAATTGCATTCAAGAGAAAATATGGAGATAATTAATGACTCTTGAATCGGAGTCAACGCCATTATATTTTTTCAAGTCTTTCAAGTAGTTTAATTTCAAAATCAATTTCAAAACACTGATAAAATGGAAATTACTTTGATTACTTCTCTTTTTTTCTTATCATTTGTTTTTTTGCAACGGATTGATTACCCAGTTCGTTAGAGAAACTGTATCAGCGCTTATCTTCAAGCTACCAGCAATATTCTGCAATAATAATGAGCGACACAGCCCATTTCATTTGTTTCAGAGAAACGAAGCAGCAGACACATGTCTCATTGCCACATTGCTTTGAAGGAGAGGAGAGGGCACACACATTGCTCACAGATTTTTCAGGGAGATAATCATCTCCTTGCGCGAACCAAATGAAAATGCCCATAAGGGGCAACCACCAGAAAAAAAATTAATATTCTGTCTTATGCAAACGAAGACAAGATTAACAAGGAATTGAGTTCATACATATACAATATTTTTTAAAGTAAACAACACGAGGGAAAATTGTCCTGGATTTGGAGAGCTCATCATCATCATAGAAGAGACAAGTGAAGCAGGATGAAGATGAGTCAGAATTTTCCCATTTAAATTCTATCTTTTTTTATGTTTTCTGTGACTAAAAATCACTTTCTTCTTTTGAAATGTGTGAATGAGCGAGTGACTCAGAAAAAAAACTTTTTTTGTTGTTCTTGTCGAAACCCAATCTTTGAAGATCTATTCAACAACAAATTTCTGTACAAGGTTTGTCTCTACATAGATATAAGAGAAATAATAATACAGTCATGAACAGATTATCATACGAGTTGTTTTTATTACAGCGGAAAAAAAGGAAGATGCAACGGGACTCCTTTAAATAGTCATTTAGACGAAGACAACGTCAGTCAGGGAGAAAAAAAATAAGACGACATCCTTAATTTCTCCTCATCAGCTTCAACAAAGACAAAAATAGCCGACATGAAGAAGACAAAAAAAAGTGAAGTTGGTGAGCGTCACCTGCTGTCGTCCTCTTCTCTTCACTGTCTCATCACATCAACACACACACAGATTTCCCTAAGTCGTTCTTTTACGACCAAATAGAAAGAGGAGCACATAGGACAAAAACATGACGACAGTAGCAGCCATGATCACAATCACAATCGACAATCAACATCACCACCACCATCCGGTTTTCCTCTTCTTCTTCTTGTCTCGTTTGCTGCAATATTAATGGCACTTATTAGTTTTAAAATTATTGGGGGAAGAGGGTAATAAATTGGTGGAAAAGCGTCTTTCTTGTAAAGCCAACCAATAACTAGAGTCATTACTACTTGCAAGTACACATACTTGTGTTCATATATTATATATCTATGCAGGTATACTTTGTGCACACACGAACACCCTAAAACCAAAAAAAGAAAAATAAGTTAGGAATGGTGAAGGAGACAAACGACTTGAAAAGAAGCAGGTCACTTTAAATCACGATTTTTTCTCTAGAAAAAAAAATAGTTTTCTTCTATCTACCTATTGCTCCACGTTCCAAATAAATAAATGTGTGTATCTGATGTCTATTTACATATACCTTGATTTTTTTTGTCGTTGACTTTGGCTGTTTGCTTCCTTTTTCCTAGAAAATAAATGGATAGTGGGACACAATGCGACAACAATCTCAAATGTCTTTGTTCCCCTTTGCAATGTTTAAAGAGGATGGATGCTCGTTGTCATCAGAGGCTTGTAAAAGGTACCTTAAATGCATGCTCAGGTATGCGGGATGGAGCAGCTTAAAAGTCTTCTCTGAAGTTGATGATGATCATTGGTGATACTCGCTAACAACGTAGTTTTCTTGGTGGCAAGATTTATGGCATGAGGCATCTAATAATAAGGCCCTTGCTCTGCAGCCCTGCCGCCTTTTTTTTCTCGATTAATCGTTGACGACAGGAGAAGGCAGGACGTGACTTACGAGCCATTTGCATCTCTCAAGGGTCGTCCAGAGAGAATCCAGAAATGCATTTTTAGTACAGCCCGAACAAGCCACAAGGCCCCTGCTCACTCGTAAAACTTTGTTTTCTTCAAATATTTCTCGAGCTGTGAAATGAGGTGAACAAGAAGGTAGGCATAGTTGTCTCTCGTCTCCATTTTTTCCTTTTTCAAAAGGATTCCTTCTTTTCTTGTGCCCTGTCACGACGAAAAAAAAAACTACTGAACCGCACAGCGAGCCAAGCCTCGAAAATTAAATGCTCATTGTTGCTTGCGTCTAAGCCTCTAAATTGAAATGTCATAACAGAGCAGTGAGTGAGACAAGACAACGGATCAATAATGGGCAATTCCTGTTTTGCTCCCTCGCTCCGTTTCTATTTTTAATCAGCAATTCCTTCTCAAACTAACTAAATGAGCTTTTTTTTTGGGAAAAAAAGATTGTTGAAAAGATCGTTTGCAAGAGATAATGACCACCAGACCAGGCGTATATATATTTTTTTTGGAGAGAAGCTATATAATATCTATTTTTTGATGAAAGAACGACAAGGAAACTAATGACATGGTAAAAGTGAGCAGTTGTCTCTTAAAGGAAGGTGGAGGCGGACGGTAGGAGTAAAAATAGGCGTGAGCTATCCTTCCACTTTCATTATGAAAACGACAACAATCATAACAACCACCACCTCCATCCACCACCACCACATTTTATACAAGAAAAAAAACAATGAATGGCGATTTTTATTATTTGATAAAAGAGTAACATTTTTTTCCCTCGAATGAACAAGAAAGAGAAGTTCATTTGAGCTTTCTTTAATTAGTTTATCCTCCTTTTTTATTTTTGTGTACAGTCATAATAAAGAATAAAATGGATAAGATGGAAAATATCCACAGGAAAAATATAAAGATGAGTTCCATTGATATGATGAACCAGTGCTACACACGCATTACATTGCAGACATGATATTCATGCGAAAATAATTCGGTTCATTCTGACTCTTAAAAATATGAAGAGTAAAAACCTGAAAAAATAATAACATACAATAAAACTGATAAGGTGAAGTTTTTTTTGGAGGAGAAAAAAAAACATGGAATGACTGATTAATGCAGTTGTGCTCGGTTTCCTGTTTCAATTTCTTTTTCAGAAAAAAAAAGATTATCGTCATCAGGGAACTGAGAAATATAAAAATGTGGCAAAATCCTGTCAGTGGGAAAAGTCAGAGCGACAAAAATATTATATATATGTATGATTATTATTATGAAATGAATAATTCGAGGATTTTTTTACCTACTCCTCCTCCAACTTTGATTTTTGTATGAATATTGAGCTTTTTAAAGAAGAAAAAACTGGGTAGATATAAAAATAAATTTTTCCCAGAAAAAAAATACAACGAAAGGAAATACAGTATTCCGTGGTGGTGGTGGCGGATGGATATGCCGGTGCTTTCAAGGTTTACTGGCCGATAAGCAAGGAAAAAAAATTATAACGAAAAAGGTGACGATGCTACCTGCTCAATAATATACACATTTTTCAATCTAAAAAAAGTGTATATTATTATATTCTGTGTGATATTTTTTTTCTTCTTCTAAAGTTCGTGTGCAAATAGGTAGGTATTTACACAAAGTGTTGCATGCTCGCACACACAAATCTAAGACATGACTTCTTCTTGTGTCCGGTTTAACCAGGGTGCTTTGCTTCTATAATGCAACAGTTCCCTTTCCTTCCACAAAGAAGAGAGATATGATACCATTTTTTTTACATTACCCGACCGTTGCTTGATTTTACTGAGAAGTATTATTGCCTTGATTTTTTCCCAGGATTAAAAAAAAAGTACTGCTGGGTTTTTTTTTGCCATGTACCAGGTTTGCATATATACGATCTCTAAATAAGAAGAAAAAATTGTAACAAGAGGACGAAAAAAATATATATAAGCTATCTTTTTTTGTTCATCGTCTCTTGTGTGCGCAACATGCTATTGTTTGCCACTTTTTTTAAAGCTACATAAGCTTCTGTGGTAAGCTTGGGTTGTGCCTGGTCTGGTGTTCACCTCTTTTTTTTTAAGAAAAAAAAACGTATGCAAAGTCAAACTGATTGTGAAGTGGTTTTAATTTCTCTCTCGGTGGATTTCCATTGAAAACAACAAAAGAGAAGGGAAAAAATGAAATCAGTGGAAAAAATCATCGCAGGTCTCACAAAACTTCCAGCTTTTTTAACCAATCTTGATGGCCTGGCTACACCTTAATTAGAAAAATAAGTAAGAGAGGTTGCTACAATGTGTAGCAGTCGATATGCTGGTTTTTTGTTTGTGAGAAGTTTCTGTTTTGGAAAAAAAATTGAAGGCGAGTTAAAATTTATGACCAATCAGCAACTTATTCATTAACATTTTGTGCATCTTTTTTTATGTTCTATTGACCACATTGAGTATACTATTTTTTTTATAAAAATACAACATGAAGAAGGGACCTGTTCTTATTTCTCTGATAGATAACGTACCTATAACTCCTATTGTCTTCTTGTGCTGTGTCCGCACACATGTGAAATTGTTTGTCGTGTCCCGAAGAAGAAAAAGTAATTGCATATCTATATTTTACAACTTGACAATAGATAAATGCCTGAATTATTCCAGTCTTACATGCAATAATGAATACAAATGGAGATCGTTCTTCCTGATAAATTTAGGTTGACTTTTTGCCATTAACTCATGCATTCATGACTTCTCCACCAATTTCTCTAAATACATCCTATTGTCTGCTCCACTCCACGCTGCTCCTCTTTTGTTCGGTGATAGAAGTAGAAGGTGTATTCAACAATGAGGAGGTTTGTGGCGTGGCTCTCTCTATTTTCCTCCGAGTATGCTTATCATGCCCACAAAAAAAGAAGCCAGGGTTGAGCCAAGCTAGGTAATGAATCATAGAATAATTTTCCTTTTTATTGTGTGCTTATCTGTATACTGGGGAAAATATGAAAAAAGAGCTTTGCCACCAATTAACGAGCTGCCTGCACCAGAGAAGAAGAAAGCTTCACACTTGTATATTTTTGGGCATGTGTGTAGTGTGTGCACAAGATTTGGATTAATAAGTATGGCTGCTGCTCGTTCGTCAGATTCAGTAGAAAAAAAAGAGAAGTTCCTTCTTCTTCTTCTGCTCCACATTGATTACTTTTCGAAGTGAGTTGACTGAAAAATTATAAGGATGCACGTCGTCGTGATGATGATGGTGGGTGAGGGACATTCCTGAAATGCTTCATGAGAAATTGGTGTAATGAAAATGTCAAGACTTTCCATTTACGGACGTGGGTCCCAATGAATTATTGACATTCCCGAACGGTATATCGACTGTAAACACCAATTTGCATCGATTATCTCGCTACGTGAGTGTGCTGCAGAGTGATTGGCATTCGTCGAATGAAGAATAATTATTATTATTCCCTTTGTCACAAAAATAAGAGCGCTCTGGCTTGTTTCACAACTTCTTATTTTTTTTCAAGCTTTTCGCTCTCCACTGCATGGTTATCTGTGTACTCTGTGGTGCCAGCTAAAGACGGGCTTCGTAAAATTGCTATTTGCATTTTTATGGAGCAGACCCACTGCAAAAAAATAATGTAATCGCCAAACCTTGCTACAATCTTTTTATGATGGATTTATTACGGCAGGTGCTCACTTTTGGGCAAATTGTGAAGAAAAAAAAAATATTTGAAATGAGAGCATTGCTTCATAATTTTGAAAAAGACAAAAAAAAATGTAAGGTAGATCTGGAAACATTTGTCATTCTGTCAAGTCAACCTGAAAAAATATGTTCTTGCTGATTAGTGAATTTGAGAAAAATTTCTGTCTCTCTCTCTCTCTCTCTCTCTCTCTCTCTCTCTGAATGGAAACCGTTGCCGCCTTTTCGTATCAGTCGGTGCTCCATTTTATTTACCGCTACCTTATAATTGGTAGTCAAACTATTCAGAAGGGGATTCTGAGCAGAAGAGAAATTTTTGTTGTGCAAAAAAAAGCTTCCTTCAATCTGAACCTTTTGTTCACTTTATAAAAATACAAGGATACAGAGTGCTCGGGCAGTACTGCTTATCAACATTTTATGATGCATGATAGGTTGACATTTTATGTTATCATTTATTACCTACGCATTTTTAAAGAAAAAAAAAGAATGCTTCGAGGTCTTACTAGGTCGACGTGATGAAGAGTAAAGAAAGAAAAAAATGCATCAGTCTAGTCTAGTTCACTCAACACTAACATTTCTGTCACCAATAATTCTCTCTAAAATTATGAAAATAATAAAAAGGACAATATTATCTTGGTCCATTATGCTCCACTCTGAAATGAATGATCTGTTTTTTATTTATGTAGGCAATTTATCAACCACAGCTCCACTGCATACTTATCATTACGACCTGACTTTTCAATCTAAGCCATCATTGTGCTTATACTTTGCGTCCATTACCATCAATCAATTTCCCGAATATGAATTGAGTAATGAAAATAGAGCTAAAGGTGATACATGTCGCAACATAAAAATGACCACACTACTACTATATATAAAAAAGCTGGCAATTTCTTTGCACAAAAATAGACTGCAACAATATAAGATGCTGACGGGAACGAACAACGCCTAATTTTATTTCTCCAACGAGATCAAGAAAATCATATATGAAGATAGAGAATATAATGGACACACCAAAGCACGTACGCTTTATAATATCATAGTATTTGGTATTGATTGCATCACATTTTCCTTTTTGTAATCCATATTATAAATAAACATATTCATAAGGAATTTTTTAAAAAAGATTTTTTAGATTGACTCATGTTTAAAAAAAAGTTTATAAGCTGCGAGCATCTTATAAGTCGACTGTATAGCAGCGGGTATGCCCGATGGCAAAGTTACGTTATTTCTTTTTCTCTTTTTTTATGTCTTTCTTACATGCATTTAATAATAAATGAGGGTAAAAAAGTGCATTGAATTTATTGCTTATCATAAATCCATTCATATTGAACATAGAGTTCAGGTAAGAACATAAGCCACTTTCAAGGCTGAGTGGAGCGTAAATTTGGTTTTGAAACTCTTTTTTTAAAGGAAGTTACAATGAGAATTTGACATTGGTTTGTGCTCACTAAAACCTTAACTCATCATGCCTTAATACTTTCAACCACATTGATCTTGTATAAGAAACAAGAGGAAGCAAGTCATCGACAATAATAAAACTGGCTAATATATGATGGGCGACGTCTGCTTATCGAGATGGACAAGTTGAGTGTAAAAATCCAAGAACTACAAATATAGAAGAAAAACTTGTGTGTGTTTGTGTGTTTCGAGTAATTGGAGTGAATTAAAGGTTGAGTTGGAATAAGAGGAATTATGGAGTTTACTCATGCTCCACCAACAGATAATGCAATTATTGAACCAACAATGGTATAATCACTTGTTTTCTGAGCGAGAGAGAATTACAAACGAAGGAATATATATATTTTTTTTATTTGATTAAAAGCTAGAAAGGATGAGGGTCATCACACTCCTCGCATGTAAAATGACGAGGAGAGAGACGAACGAATATATAAAAAAAGGAGATTATACCGGAGTGAATGTAAGTAAGCAATACTCGTGGTCAACTGACGACGTAATATAATATTTGTTCGTTTTGTCACTGCTCCTCCGGGACGAGTAACTTATTATTGTGGCTAAAAAGTCATTCTTCATTTACTTGTGTAAACATCCCTTTTATAACAACCTGACTCAATTCAGTTGCAACCTGCCATCTTGATATTATTGTGTCCATAATACAACATTCATGAAAAAAGTCAGATCCCATCACAGAAATGGAAAGTTCATTTTTTTGCAATGACAAACCCAAGCTGAAAAGGATGACCAAAAATGATAATGTAAAAAAAGGTGGGCAATTTAGCCAGCTACAATCTCGCGCTCATCTCTTCTTCTCTTCCACCTCAGTTTCCCATGCAATAAAGTAGACCAAAAGAAAACCCACATGCATGAGTACGAAAATATATTATAATGGAGCAGGTATATCATTCGTCATTTTGTTGAGACTTCATTATTATGTGTGCACTAATGGGATTTTCTTCTTTTTTTTCCTTTTTACTGCAGAAAACATTGCACAGTCAATTTTTGCTCATCTTTTTCCCGTTTGTGTCTCATGATGATGCATCTGTGTACTTTTTTGATCGTCTCATCTCATCTGTCTCAAGTCGACCATCTGTCCATCAAGAAGAAGTTTCACCAAAAAGCCAGAATGATACATTTCATACATAAATTAAAAGTAGTAAGATAGAAAAAAAAACTTTTCATTTTTTTTATCCTGGTGCGTATGTACAACATACACACACGATGTAAAGAATTTGAGAGGACAATGAAATCCTAACAACAACTTCTGTTTTATCTCTTCTCGGGTATAGATTTTTACAACACAAAAAAATTTTTTTACGCGAGTAATGACCATCTCATCCTATCGCAAAAAAAACTATGTTGCTTTTCGTGTGAATTAGGATAGCCATAATTCTTCGAGGGATTATCTGCTGCTCTCATTGAAAATCTGAGCAGCTCGGATTACTCACCGAGTTGATTACATTTTCTCGCTGATATTTTTTTATTGTTTCTCAATTCAATAATTGTAGAGAACGGTTTTTTATTGGGAAAGTTAAAGGTAGTACATAGGTACCTAACAACACGCATAAATCTAAAATTTTCGGAGGTTTGAGAAAAAACAAGAGCTTTTTAAACTTGTTCCAGTAGTACAAGGAGGAACACGATAAACACATTATGGATTATCTGTGTGTCTAATTAGGGGAGGATTATTAGAGTGCAGGCTTAATTAATGTACATGAAAAGTTTGCATTTTTTGTCATGTAATTTATGCCGTAATCACGATAACAGTTTTTTAGCACGAAAGGCAGAAGACATTGAAGCTGAGAGAGAAGTCATTATTACACTAAAAATGTGTACTCAGATTTCGATTAGAAATTAGCGAAAAAAAAATTTATAAAGCAAAGTGACACTGGGAAAAAGGAAATGAAAAAAAAAAGTTTTAATACGAGGCCATACCTTGAGCTGTTCCAAGATGGTTTGACACTCATGAGTATGGACACCTTGAGAATGATTCTGCGAGC
>JAHZNF010001176.1:0-23154 GCA_027744215.1 Troglopedetes dispersus
AACTTATATTGTCTCGTTGATGAACATGTTTCACGTTAGATTTATATTTTTACTATAACCATCTTCAGATTTTCACAGATTATAATATATACTGCTTCACATGAACCACGAACAGCCGATCGTATTAAATGTTTGTGTGCATTACATTTAATGAATCATGTACACAACACTTTAATTAGCGTTTTACAGCTTGCATGAGATCAATCAAGGAATTCTTTTCAACTTCACTTGATCAAGTTTGAATATTTGAGGCGATGACATTGCCTGAAGCCATAATGATTGTATGACTAAGCACAGTCTGGAAAACCTACTTTAGATAGAGCCAACAACAAGTATACTTGGAATCTCACATAATATAGCTTTTCTCAGTGGGAAGGATGAAACAAAGTAGCAACTTTCCCACTTGATGATGGAATTTCTATGCAAATTAATATTGTAACGATATGGTTAGTATGGGACCCGGTGACGCTAGACTCATTTATGATTCCCTTGTGCGTCCAGGCTGCACACTCACTTATAAATTAAACTTGATGATGTAAGGACTCACGTTTTCATGGGCATTGCACATAATCTGCAGTGTGTGCACAATTCCCACTTAAACTACAAAAGAAACCTATTCCAGTTTTTTTGCTCACCTTTTTGGCAGTTGTTTGCTGAATGGGTGCACCGGAACACGTTGGCGACTCCTGCGGCGAGTTGAAGACATCATCATCCTTCTCCTCACTCGTGGTATCCCTATCGTACATGTCGCGCACGGAATGGTAGCTCCGGAACGAGCTCAGTTGGTCACTGCTCCAGTCACTCAGCGTGTCTGCGGACATAAGCTCACTGATATCTTGCGCACTGTAGTACACACTGGAAACAGAGCTGTGACTCATGCGCCAGCCTTCTGGTGTCCTCACATCCCGCTCTTGCAGTGACCCTTGCCACCGCAAACTACTCTTCCTCCTCTCTGCAGCACTACTCCCAGCCCGGCTACTCGTGCTTTCCGCTATTGAGCTAATTGTGGGGTGGCTGCCACGTGGTCCAATGAGAAGCTCCTGGTCTCCCTCTGTGACCCCTTCGCCATTCCTCTCCTCAGAGCTGCCGCCACCCTTTCCTCCACCTTTCATTGTGGTCAACAGACGTTTGTACCAAGTTTCAGAAGAAGAAGAATGAACGAGTAATGAAGAGATAGTGGACAGAACCAATGCATTATTTTTTTATTAGTAGGCTCGAATCACCGTAATTATGTGCACATTTATTTTCTTTTATTTGAGCACCACTCCTGCTAATAATTTTTTGTGTTTTAATTTAGTGTCTTAAGCGCAACAGCTGCCGGGATGCAGAGCTGCAGCAACAGCAGCATATTGCGCCTCCTATCACTTTTGTTTCTACTGATGTCATGGTTAGGTAATTCCAGGTAGAATAGTTTTTTTTTCTGCACTATTACATATATTTGGTTTCTTCAATGAGATTAATGTAAAGTAACTCGAGCATGTGAGAACCAGAGATACAATCACTTCTGCGCTAAAAAAGGAAGCACAACACAGACAGTTCTCGTCTCGTCGTCATCATTATCGTCCTCATCAAACCCAAAAAAAAAAATTGTTCAATTACAATTGTGATGCTTGTATGAGCATCTTGTGTATATTTATATTTTTATAGGTACTTTTTACATAACATCACATCTGCTTTATTATGGCTCAGAGAATGGGAGGCCGAGGCTGGTACACACCTCTGTGAACCATTTAGTTTTAGTAGTATCACCACAATTCGCTTCAGTTCAACAATGAACCTAGATCAAAAAAACAATGTTCAAATACAGGTAACATTGATCATCATACCGCGTTCGTGTTTTTTTCTACTGGCTTGATTGGTAAAGGACAATGGTCCGGTGGCATGGTCAATGCTGTGTAGCGGCTCATCACAGAGTCGAGGACGTTCTACCATGCGTGCAATTTTTCTTCCTGAGTTTCACGTATAATTTTTTTTTGGAGAAGCACAGTCACCCCAAATAAAAACTGGTCGCTTAATTTAATCCGTCCCACGAAACTCAATAAAGTCTCCTTTTTTTGAAGAGTTAATTATAACGTTACAATCTTAAGGTATATCACTTGTATCACCACTATCACCATATTTCTGAAGCTCAGTTATACACGGACAATAAGAACTTGTCTTCCCAGGAACAAAGTCAACCCAGTAGATTGTGCTAATCTTGAATAATAAAGCGAGAGCGAGTTTTGACTCGTGTACAAAACCTGGTAAAAAATTAACTTTCCATTTAACAGACAAGGAAGAAGTTTGCTGAAGAACTGAGAAAGAGAAGAACACATAGAAGAAAACAAACCGTCCACCTGCCTGCCTCGTTTTAAGATTGACTTGAGAGAAAGTTACTTTCCAGTCACCACCATTTTCTCCAACTTAATTGGTATTCCGCTCACGTACACAATCTCGATAACTTTCTTTTTTTTCTCGTGTGTGGAGGAGAAGAGAACAGCCGCTTTTGAATTTTTTAAGGGCGTCCTGCCACGAGCTTTTGCACTTGACTGAGTGACGTGACGAACTTACACCTTCCCTGACTCTTTTTTTTCCTTCCTGTGGCCGTAAGATCACCCCATGCAAATTTTGAGGTAATGTGATTTGCATAAGTTGGCCACTTTTGTATCCGGAGAAGATGAACTTTCTAAGGTGTGTCAACTCCGTCTTTCCATCACCACGAAACTGCTCCCTTGCTCGCACACAGCACAGTCAGTCACTCACTCACTCACTCACTTCCAGTCGACCACACAACTCTCGAGAATGATTACAATTAAGTCTGAAGAAGGAGAAAAAAAAACTAGGTGAAAGTACTGCGAGAATGGAGTATCATGGTGAAACCATGAGGAGTGTGTGTTCGTGGCCACATGAAAAATAAACCTGGAATGTACCTCAAAGCACCTATAAACTTGATGTTATTTTTTTCTTTGCTCAATATTAACACTCTATTGTTACCCGATTTTCCACGTTACTCCTGTACATTTTGAACGAGGAGAAAATTCTTTCACAACTGGTGTGTATATCGTGTGCTTTTGAGAGCTGTGCAGTCATACGGTCAACTGGAAAATGTTCCTGGAGAAAACAGCAACACGCAATAACACCAGCACACTACTCCACAAAGTCTCCAGCATCATGCATTACATTTTTTATAATACGTACATAGGTATAGGGAAACTTATCCACCACACGTATTAAAATCTGGATCATAAACTTTATATACGGAGATAGATAGCTCAGTTTTTTTTACAACCTGCAAAAGAAAATAACAGTAAGAGTTTCGTGAGAGAGAGCTTCTGCTGTTGTCCCTGCTGCTGTCTTTCTTGTATGGCTTTCTCCAGCGAGTCCTTTTTACTAAACGAGACATTTTTCCCTCACGACTTGGCTCTGCGTCTTTGGGAAACATAGGTTCTGTGTGTGCTTCTTCTTTGTGCCTGCTCCGTGTGTGTGTTTTCATGGCTCCACATTATGAAAAAGATATTAGAATGCTAGAATTCAGTAAGCTAGGCTCTATAAAAGATTTCCGAATTCTTTTTCCTTTTTTCTCGAGAGAAAAAAATATAATGTACGCATGCTGGGAAACCCTTTCACTCACCACAGAGAATGGAAGAAATGGATACAATGGGTTTTCGTTGAGAAGCAAAAAGCAAAAATTTTATTGACGGTCGAGGTTATAATTCGAGGGGTCTTTGTTTTATTTCGTGAGTGATGCTGCCCAAGCAGACGGAAAAGTACAGAACAAAAAATGGGGAAATGATTAGTTAAAAAATCAACTGTGCGTCTGTCCAAGTTTTCTGGACAGCTGGACATGGCGTGATTTTGTAAAACAATTTGTTTGTTGTATATAATTTACATAATTGGGGGTTAAATTGAAAAGTGGACACATGCTCCATCACATAATAAAATTTGGTCTAGGTCTACATACATTCATTATTGTGAGCTTAGAGGACGATATTGCAGTGGCTTCGTTAGTTGGCAAGTGATGGTAAGGATGGTTGGAGACTCTCTGTTTCCCATCAGTCCCAGCCTAGTTGTTTATTTATTGTCATGCTGAATCAATAAAATCCGTTCTCGTGTGCAAATATAAACGCTAATAAAACTCCTTCCCTTTCTATTACCAGTGCCACAGCATAATGGTACCAGGAGTGGCAAATTTTTGGAATTGTTTCTCCCTGGGTAGATATGAAAAAAACGAACACACTTTTGTACATCAGTCTTTTTTTTCCTCCAGATTAACTTGATTACTTTTGTATCGACCTTTTTCCCAGAAATTATATAGATTGTGAGAATTGCCTGGTACGCACATTTCTGAGACAGTGACTTTATCTCAACGAAAATATGAAAGCTAAATAGGACTGGAACCATAAGGATAGTATATGATAATGGGGAGTCGAGTCTGCAAATAGAATCTTTGAATGGAGTCATCTATGCGAACACAAAGTATACTCAGAGTGGCATTTATTTGATCCAGACAAATACCACTCCGTCGTCCTCACTCCTTCCATTCATATTATGTATTTATTGCTAATTCGTTTCTTGACGTTTTACTCAGCAAAACACATCAGCCAGTCTGACAGCAAAAAAAACGAGGTAAAAAAAACTGAGAAAAAAGGAAACTCATATTCTCTCGGGTAATCGAACTCTAGTAGCATAGTCAAATTTTAGTCACGGTTTGTAGACAGCGATATGTAGTAGCGTTTACCCAAGTCAGAAATGAAATGCATACCTATCAAATCTTTTGATGCGAAAAAGGAATGGAAAATGATTGGCTTGATTAAAATAAATTGGACGTTGTGGTAGCTATTTTTTGATAGACACTGTCAACACTTGAGGACCCTTTTGGACCTCAAAGAAGAAGAAGATTTTTCTTGTGTTTTATTCTCGAGGATGGAGAATTCTTGGAATGTTACACAATTCTAGTATAGTACATACATGCAAACGTTTTTAAGACGGGAAAAGAATGGAATATATGGCATAAAATTATTAATAAACATGGTGACCATGACTGTGCGAGCTATTTGTGCACACGGGTCAATGGCATGGTGGAGCATCTCGCTTAAATTATTTATAATAAAATCCAGGTAGGTTATGTACGAGGTTATGTTCCGTGTTTTAATGTGTATGAAATTTTTCTGAAAACATGTACATATGTCGAAACGAATGATCCATGATGATCAATGCTAAGGTGTGTTATTTTAAAAACGGTATTTGGCCATTTTATTGAATGACAAAAATTCACATTCGCACTTCATATCTCGATAACAATTTGACAGTTTACGTCTTAAAATTCCTAGGGTTCTACTCTACTTATTTTTAGTTATCTTAAGTAATCTAATTTATGCATTTTTAATTTACATTTGTTATAATATCATGTCTAGAATTAGAACCTCATTTCACTAAATATAACCTTACTCAGAAATTTGCTAACGAGTTTTTTCAAAATGCTTTTCTTTTCTTGTCATGATTCAAGTCTAAAAACGAAACCATCGTTACACAATGATACGTAAGGAATGGTGAGATTGCTTTTAGGTTTACAGGATATAATGTCGGAATAAGACTAAAAATGTTTCTGGTTCTACATGGCTAATTGATCCGGATACTTTGTAGAATACATAATATGTATATAATATACCTAAGTATAGTATCTTCTACCTTAGAAATTTTTTTTTGTCTTAAAATTTCCTTATGTTTTTTTGTTCACTTCGAACTCGATTAGTCTTTACATTTTTTTGTGAAGGTTAATGGAAATACAAAAAAAAGTTCTTGTAGTACACACGTGTCATCCATAAATCCAATTAGTAGTTAGTTAGTTAGTTAAGTTAGTTCTGTTATCATTGTAAATATAATCTGGGAACTCGATTAAAAGTACCAAGGAAATACTCTAAATTGGGTTGGTATCAGGATGGTCTGACGCATAATTAAAAGTATTAATTTAGTTTTTCTTTTTTTAGTCCAGTTCGCAAAGACCTTAAAGACTCAAAATCTTATTTAGTGTGTTTATCCTTTTTTTTTTAAAGAAAAAGGAATTTGTTGAAACAGTTTTTTTTGTTGAACTCCAACTTTTTTAATATGGCAGCAAGTTTCCAACAGAATTTACGACTTGTCCTATTGATAACACTAACAATGAGTGCATTCTCCTGAGAAATTGACATTGCTGAACCGAACCATTTCCTTTTCTAAAAAAACGTACTTGTAATTTGTTGAGTGCTTTTTAGTAGACACATTCCCAAAAATTGAAAACGTATATCGACTAGCTTGCGCCCCAAACATTTTAGCATGAGGAGCAACATAATCCCTTCAAAGATTTTTCTCATCGCGTTACCCAAATGTTTTAGAGGAAATCTGTTCACCTGGAATTTTGGAAATGTCACGAGAAAGGTACCAGAGAACATCAGAGAATGAAATAAAGCTGCACCCTCATTGAAATTACACAGAAACTCGTCTTCCCTAAGATTTGTGTTTTTCATTGGAACACACTTTTTGCATAAAAATTCGGCAAGGACACTCCTGTGTGCATCTTTTCGGTTCGTGGAAGCAAAAACTTTTTTCTCCTTGCTTCCTCATGCTTGGTATGCTGGCATCATTCTTGCAAAAAAAAACGCTAGTAGCGCTTGCAAAAGCAAAAGTTGCTCGGGATTTATTTCCCCTTTTTTTTCTCTCTCTCTCTTGGTGTGCATTTTTATTACTTCTTGGAAAATACTTTTTTTTCAACTTTGCATAATAAAAGGTAAAACTTGTTGGAGTTCACAACTTCAAAGATGCTTATTACCAATGTTGTTTAGGTACTTTGTCTTACTTCTTAATATCCTGGAAATTGGAGTCTATAGACTTTTTTTTAAAGCTTGTTCTTCGTATACTTGTATGGTATAGTTTAGGTAATATTATAAATGCTTGGAATGGTGCATAAATGCTTGCTTGTATTAAGAAAACACTAAACGCCTCCTAAAAAAACTTTGATAACGTTCTACAAAACAAACATCACTTGTAAAAAGAAACAATAACAAACTTTTCCATGTTATTCTTACTCTGTGCCAGCTGCCGAAGTTAAAGAAGCTGTATATTTTTTTAAAATAAAATGTTAGTTGAAGCAACTTGCAGGCTGCGCTTTTTCCGTTTTTCCAACAAATATTTGTCATCAAACCAAAACCATTCTTCATGAATTTACTGAACCAAATATTCAAATGAAATTGAAATCCAGCTATCAGACTGAACGACTTTGTAAGATCATACATGTATTACCATTCACTAACTTATTTTCCATGATTCCACCCAGAAAATAAATTACTACGACAAGATAGTGATATTTGAAGTGCTGCCCAAAAAAATAAAACTCTATTCTATAATATAATATTTGTTGACCCGTTTGAAACTCTGTCCTCACCTCCACGTACAATTGTGTACCTGGTGAGTGGTCCAGCCTGTGTGAATTAAAAAAATAACTATTACTCTACAAAGTGCCATCTTTGGTGTGTTTTTTTTTCATTCAAAGCGGCACAATATATTTCGACGTGTGAGTTAACATATTATTAAAGTGGTGGCTACTCATCGGTTTTCTCATCACCAAAAAACTGGATGAAATTGATGAGATGGAATTAATATTTGTGCATGCGAAAGATTTTGGTTACTAGAGCAATGTTTGCCAAAAAAGCAGCGTATGTGTGAACTATAGACGTTTAGGTGGACAACAATGGATCGGATGACCAGGAACAGCTCATCAAAAGTCACAGTCAGTGAATTGCTCGTGTGTATATATTTTTTTGACATAGAATAATATATTCTGTATATATATTTTATATCACTACATTCCTCCTAGAGAGTACTCTTATTGCTATGATAATATAACCGCTTTTATTATGTCTAATTAAATAAAACTTATATAGAAAACATTGAATAAGAATGACGGCAGAATAATATTTTAAATATTTTGTTACACGATTTTAATATTAGATCCTTTATATCTTTGATTTCTGTAGAGTGGTGTACTTAAGTAAATGGTGTCTCATCATAATACATGTTTTCTCACACATTATTCTGTTTCTTTTTTTTTCGATTTCAACGTAATGTCAAAAAACATGGTATTTTTTTAAAATGGAGTTGTTGTTATCTGAAAGAGGGCACAAGAAAAAGCTCTTTGGATGGCCTTTTTAAAATATGGTTTTATATAAAATACTGGGATTATTTTTTTATATTTTAGTTTTTATGTGTCATGGTTCTAGGCTGGCTGGTACCTTCCTGCTGGTGGGCTCATTTAATTAACTTTTATTTATAGAAGAAATAATCTGCAACGTATTTTTTCTGTCTTGCCTGGAATTCCGATTGCCTGTGCGATTTCTATTTTTTTCCAGGGCCTACACACGGTCGTCACATGTAAGCCCTATTAATTTGCGAAATGGAAACAAGAGTATAAATTGATGCCGTTGGGCTCGAGTGATCATGACATGTGCGTGTGTGACCCACAAGTCAAATCCCCTTCACTCAGGTTGATTTGTTGGTTCTTTTTTTTTGGAAAATTCCAGAAAAACAAGAAAAAAATGATCTAGATGTGTCGTAATTACAGGGCTTTGGTTAGGAAGGACTTACATCAAATTACATGTTATTTGTTGGGCTCAAACTGGACACGAACCAGGTCATAAAAGCCAAACCACTCACCGTCTGATTCATGAATCACTTGGAAATTTTTGACAGAGGCTTGTGTAACTCGTCCATGAAAATTCAACACGTACGACTGACTCTCCTCGTTCCACACAGGTGTTTTATTTTTCAATTCTACTAATCCATCCATTTTACGTGATTTCCAGCGCTCTACAGAAAAACAAATTAATGACCATTTTTTTTATAAAAAAAAGAAGGATGGAATTGATGTCATGTGCACCGCTGAGACGGGTAAATTGGAGAACATGACAATTTGTGGAACGTGAGAAGGCCATGAACTATACCTATGATGCCATCATTTTCAGACTCTGGACGGAATTCCTTGCGTTTCGACTCGTTCAACATGCCAGGGATGACTACGGTCATTTTTCTTGGTCCCTTGAATCCCAACACATTGGTCTCCTAAAATGGAACAGGAATAAAAGTGAAAATATAAAAAAAAATGCTCCTTGGAAAATAAGTTCTTGACTTTGAGGAGCATCTGGTAAATGTGAAGGTCAAGGAGGGAATTATCATTATCTCCGTACATAAGCAACAGCTGCCAGCTCTTCGCGGAGTGACCCTTTGTCTGAACTTTGTCCATTTCGCTTGGGCGGCTCTCCATTGTCAAAGACTGTGAATTGCGTACCAATTAAATTAGAGCGGACTTTTCCAATGTAGGAGTCACCTCCGCGAGATAGGTCCGTTGCGTCTGTGGAAATCAGGTAGTTGCTCGTGGTGCTCTTCTTGCGCTTCCGAGCGGCTAATAAAAATACCTGTGGAGGACAGCGTATAAATGAATTGAGCGAGGCTTTCAAACGACACTTTAATTAATTCAATTAATTACGCTGATTGGCTGAAACCGTGTTTACCTTTTTACCGTCCTCCCTCTCCAAGTGCATGTAATAGGTGGGATAGAGCCCTCTATCCATACCTTTTCTATCTCGGGTGATCCGACATTTGATTAGGAAGCCTTGAGCGGCTGGCTGCAGCACAAACTGTTCAATGTTATCCATCACCTCCACAACATTCACACTAAATTTTGGACACAGTGCCTCGTCTTCTTCCGGCTGCATTCAAAAATATTAAACAAATAATTTCTCGGCATTTATTATCATTTATTGTACCTTTTAATCTAATCTCAAAGAATGGGAAAACCACATCCTTTCTTTCTGGAAAACATCAAAATGCTCCAGTGCTCAAAGGATAAAAAAATAAATTTAATTACATGCACACATGTGCCTTTGTTGATGACTTACAATGGGACTTCGGTCCACCTTTTCGCCATGTGCATCCTGGTCTGTCGGCGACGTTTTCGTGATACTGGCAGGAACAATTGGTGCAGACCCGTCGAAAGACTCTGATGAGGACAGAGTCCGAGGATCAGCCAAATTTGAACTGCTCTTGCTCTCTAACATCACAACCAAGAGAACACACACACATTTGAGTAAACAAAAACAAAGCACAATCGTTATGCAAATTTATTTGTTTCACACGACACTAGCTCGTTCCCATTTTTTTGCAGAAGAAGCTCAAATGTTTGTACAAACAAAAATAAAAACTGACTTCAATTCATTCTAATTTGCGAAAAAAAAACATGAAGTGTAGGTATTTGTCTGGTAACGACTTTAATTTGAAATCAATAAAATTTGACTTGGCCTAAATATTTTGTCTGCATGAAACTTTTTTTCCCTTCTCTGCAACAGGCACACGAACTAAAAAAAACGCTTATTTCGTGTTGCCTTCTGAGATGCAGACAAATGATCCTTGAAAACTATTTGTTTATCAACAACTCAAGAGCTCTGCGAATTTTGGAAGTGCTCTGGAGAGAAAGCACGCATGTTAAAAAGATCTTTCAATCTTCCACTCACAGCTCCACTATATAATTTTCTCCTGACACATTCTTCTCCTCTGTACCTTTTTTTCTCTCTCACGCGACTACTTCTTGCTCTTCTCACGTAAAGAGTACATGCATCATTGGAGTGATGATGGTTACCAGCTTCCAATCCAAATTCCAAAGCACAACTGAACTTTTCTTCACACCAGAGCAGGGGCTAAATTGGACTTTTTTTTTGCGAAAAATCACCAAACACTTTTTTTTTCAGAGAGTCACACAGCAAACAAACACAGTCACTCACTCACTCCCTCTCACACACACGTCACATCCACAACAAACGCTGAAGTTGAGACAGAAAGAAAATATCCTTTACTTTTAGCTTTCTTTTTTTTCTCAGGGAACCGCTTTAAAAACGGTGTTGGACTCTTCTCAGAGAATTTTTCACGACGACGGAAGATGAATGACTAAATTGTCATTTTGTGTTTGACAACAGTTTTGTCTAGCGTGGCTGCTCCAACCAACCCAGAGAGAAAAAAAACGGATATTTGTTTAGTTCTGCCTAGTAATTCATGTTTACATTTACATTACATTATGTAACTGGCGAGCTCCGAAAGAGATGAATAAACAAGACAGAAAAAATATGTTACTCGCCATCTCTTCAATGTTACGAGAAAAAAGACAATATTTTCCCATTTTCCGTTGAAGAAGAGGAGTCTGAGAAGAAAAAAAAACCTTAGGAAATAAAACAGCCCAGCTGAGCCAAGTGCTCTCGTTCAAGTCAAGAATCCCAATAAGATTCACATTGCGTGGAATCTGTAATCTTGACTGAATTGTAGGCCATGCAATATTCTACTGAAACACATTCATCGCCAAAGATTCGCTTTGGTTGCTTGCCTGCCTCTTCTCTAGAAAATATTTTTTTGGCTCCAGCAGAGCAGCTTCGCGTTCTATCCTTCCTTGCTTGCTACATTCGTTCCGTTTACTCTTTTTTTCTGGACTTTTTTTTTATATTCTCCATGTTTTTTTGTGTATGACTCTCACTCTTGTGGCTCGAGGAGAAGAGTGGAACAACTGGAGCTCGAATAAAGAACAAGGTGAGTGGAAGTGAATGAGAGGAGAGATGCAAGAAGAATGTAAAGGAGATGAGGACGCACAACAGGAAGGATCAGATAAAAAAAGGACCGCTCTCTGGCTCAACTACTTGCTTCATCATCCATCCTATCACTTCACTTGCTCCACTACTGCTACTTTCGTGATACAAACTTTTTTTTTTTAAAAAAAAAGAGTAAATGTTCTCGTCTCGTCTCTCTTTCAACTACAAACATGACAAAAGTAGCGTCAAGTAAGGTTTGCCTCAGACCAGAGAATAGACTACAAAAGAAAAGAATGGTAATAATAGCGGGAATGGTAATAATAATAGGGTCCCTCCGTGAATACAATTTTCAGTGTAAGGGCGGGAATACTTGAATCGAGCTCAGTTTTATATATTATGTTACATATGGGTAGTAATGATTTGTGTTATTTTTTTTTCAGTTATTCCTATCATTTTATTTTTCCGTGCATCCCACATTTCATACTACTTCTTGTCTGAATGCAATGGGTGAGAGAGAGAGAGAGAGAGAGAAAGAGAGAGATTCATTCATGTCATTTATTACGACATCTCTTGCCAAAATATATTTCCCGCAAGGCTGGAGAAAAGAAAATGGGCAAGTTTTTCTCCCTTCTGTGATGATGATGAGAGAGAATGGCAAAGATTTGGGGGAACGCAAGCGGAAAAAATGGAGCAACAATGGATGTTGTTTTTCCTCTTCACATATATTATGAACCATGTCCTGATGGGTTCTCACATTTCCTCTAATGAAATAACAATGCATAGGAGCACCTTTTGTTCGTGGGGACTTATAGTAGTGTACACGAAGTATGTAGATAATTAGGTTGCATTATTATCTTAAGATATTAAGAGCAGCTCAGTGAGCATACCAGCGTACGTTTTGCGCATAATATCATCCTCTTAAAAAAAGAAAAAAAAAACGGGAAACGAGCTGGAGATCGCTTTGGCAGAGAAAGCTCAGCACTTTGGCTGCTCCATGCACCACGCTTTTTGCTCCACTACATTTTTTGCACTTAATGCTCTTCTCTCTGAAGACATCTTGGAAAGATAAGAAACTTTTTTTTTTGCAATAAGTCTTTCGCTTAAGTACATCTGGAAAAGCGAACTCTGTGGAGACTTGATGGTTGAAGTTGTGTAGGCAGCCGATGTAGTAGAGCAAAGTTCTGTCGTTGTTGTGGAGGGGCTGGATATTATGCAAATGCGTTACTCCTCTCTCTCTCTCTCCTCCTTGACGCACCTGTTATATTCCAAAGTTTTTTTTTGTAGGTTATCCCTTGCCACTTTCCACCAGACCAGTTTTTGGTTAAGGCTTTGCCATTTCCTATGCACTGAAGTGAAAGGAAAATATTCAACAAGAAGTTCGTCTTCTCGTTTTTTTCCCTTTCGTTTTCATGTCACTTAAATATTTGCTTCGCCTAGACAGATATATGATGCAACAACTTTTCCATCATAACGGCTTATTTTATGCAAAAGAATGGATTGTCGGAAGAGAGTGCCAAGAGTAAAAAAACGTAAGACTAGAAGTGGAGTTTTCCCATCGCAAGAAAAAAAAACAGCAGGAGCCATGATGCTTTTTATGGTCGCTTTAGACGTGGTGGGAACTCGAGGAAAAATATTTTCATTTGAGTGGGTAACAGCATTCCTCTTTTTCGCGTGACACCATTAAAGAATGAACTCTGCTCTCAAAGCTTATTACTACTACTCCGGGAGATATAAAATGCACCCTAGGTTTGCATCACTTCTCTCACCAACAAAAAAAAACAGTCACGTCTAAACTTTTCCCTTTGAAACATATTTGCCAATAGGGAAAGCTGGAAATGACAGGGAAAGCCAAAAGGTAGGAGAACCTTTCACACAAGTATGTACACTGTACATTGAAAATACTCCAGGGTTAAACGAAAATTGCAATCCAATTTTTGCGAAACCATCCCTTCAACTTATTTTGCTCAGAACGAGCACAAACTGTTCTTAAGCAAAATCTAAAAATACACCGTATTTTTTTGCGCTCCTCGTCGTCGTGTGTCATTAGCTCGCTCCCCGCATCAATTAAATTTAGGCGAGCCGATGCAATATGTGGCACTTTTTTCTCTCCTTTAATGGAATCTATGATGCGGTTAAAAGCCCAGATCGCCTTCCAATGCAAACATGACTTCAAGAGTTTTGGTCCCAGCCGAGTTCGAAAAATAGGGAAAAAAAACTTGTGTTTGCTCACGCTGGCGATACAGGCATAAAACAAAGTTGAATGGATTTGTCGTGTTCCAAACTCTGGGCTCTTTTCTCCCTTTTCAGTTTCCCATTCCATGGTTGAGTAGGCTTTGGAAGTGGACGGGAAAAGTAGGGACGTGAGGGGCGAGAGCTCTGAACATTTTAAAATATATTACAAAATTAGAGGCACACAAGGTCAGTTTGTTTTGTTTCTCAAAAAAAAAATGTTGAATGTGACTCGGATCAAAATGGACTTCTCCCTTTCACAGAAGAACCATAAATTTACTGGTGTGCACAAGACTGTCCCTTTTCACTTGACTAGTTGCACCATAGTATCCTTTCGTTTGCAGTGGAGCATATAAGCTTAACTCAAAGTGAAAACATGGCTTCCCTGCGCCACACTATATCATTAGCGCTCATTGATTTCTTCATTCCCACTCTCCACGAAAAAAACTATAATGTCCTCTCCGACACACGACTAGCGAGTCATAAAAAGCCTGTGCTAGCTCACTGGTAGTTAAAACATAATAGATGAGTAGTCTAGTTCATTGTTAGAGGTGGCAGAAGAATCAGTACTATTGAAACGCGATGGAAGTATGGAAGTTAATCAAAAGAATACAATATGACCCGTCCGATTACAATAAGGTTAGTGAAAGGTTTAGATCAATTTTGTTACGGTTTGAGCTCCATGTCCTTCCTATGTCGAATTCCAAAAAAAAAAACAAATAAAAGTGATAAATCTGCAACCGCCCACGGGCATTTTTTTAAATGCCAATTAAAAAAATTAACTTGCAACAGAGGTATCATCGTTAGTAAAAATTTTTTTGTAATTTTGAATTTACTCAAATTTCGACATTGAGATAAAGTTTTTCCAATGCCATGTTACTTGTCGTAAGGTGATTGTTGCAAATCGTAACGGTTTCTAACCGTCATTCAATGACTAGGCCATTTCTACTGAAAAGCTTCTGGAGCGTAGGTTACCAATGCAAAAAAATCCATTAAATATCTTGAAGCATGTGGATTTGGACTAAACCAAAGACCCATGCCTAAAGCTATGATAGCGCATAGGATACGTCATGTTATAATAATGAAGGGAAAAAGTTTTTATCTTTATCATCATCATCATCTTAGTGGGAGCAAGATCGTCATCATCTTTTATCTCTCGCGTGCTGATGAAATGCTAAGTACCATTATTATAAGATTATCATATCATCACTGATATGATCACGGTTATTGTTGTAGCAGCTCCATACATCAAGCCATTAACTGAGGAACAAGACAACTACAACCACTAAAGGGATCTCTATTCTCCACACATCATATATCTTTTCACCACACAGACTCAACAAAAAGTGGAAGAACATATACATACATACATAATAATATTAGAGGACTACTTAAGTCCTAGATTTTTCGAGATCGTTCAAGCTTTCCAGAGAGAAATTTTTTCTTCTAAGAAACGGAGCACTTTACGACAAAAAAACTGGCTGCCCTTTCCGTCACAACTCACTTTTCTCCATTTTTTATTGTTGTGTACTCTTATTTTTTCACTGGCTCTTTCTCTCTTATATTTTTTTTATGTGGAAGCATTTCCTTTCTCTCTGCTCCACCATGAAGCTTCACACTCTTCTCCCATATTTTCCATTCTGTCAAAAGTGGTGTGCTGAGTTGAGTGATGCCAGCACAAAGCTCGTTAGGTAGGCAAGTCTGGACGTTTCTCCTTTCATCTCCTGCTTTACAGCAATTTCTTTCTCTCCAGCAAAAAAAAACTTGATTGCGTTGGTGTCTCTCAGTTCTCTGAGAGAAGAGAAGAGAGGAGTGGAGGGATAAATGGGCGTGCATTATTGTTTTATAGGTTTCCACTCGCTCACCAGAAACGTCCTCACTTTATCCCTTTCTTTGGGCTGATTTCGTTCCTTTCACTTTCTCTTGCTCACGAAGTCATTTGAAATGAAGTCTTGGAACAAGCTCAAAGAAGTGCAACGGAGGAAGTGGTGAGAGCCCAGACAAAAGTGCTTATCGCTTTTTTCAGCCTCCTTTTGTTAAAAAATCATAACCTAGAGTAACATGACTATTACATGAGATCATTAATGCTTTCCATTGTTTAAATTGGGGAATCCTACTTCAATCAAACTTTAAAGGAAAGAAGACGAAGAGGAATTTCTAGAAGCAAACTGTGGCCACAGAAAGCCGATGATAACCATGCTCATAGCTGCTGCATGGTGGTGTGTGCACACACCGTGCAAAAATTGGATTACGGAGGAAATCAACTGGAGAAAGGAGGAATATTACCCTGTAAATAATGGAAGTTTTCGAGAATGAATGTCGTTGTCGCCCTTCATGTCATATCCATAGATCACCTCCTCGATTTTTATGGATCCCTATTGATTCTTTTCGTGTGCCAGTCACATTCATTCCCCATTTTCAACGGTTAAAGACGCACTGCCGAAAGAGAGATGACAACTTTAGAAATTTTATGTCTCCGACGAAACACTTGCGTCCTCCAACCTTATTTCCCGTCTTTTCTACTCATTCTCGCATAAAATTGAGTTTCCCATCGCTTCTTTTTTCTATCCTTCAGTTTCGGCCCTGAAAATTGAAATGTGTGGTTTTCACCAGTTCCCAGCCAAAGTCATTTCCACTAATATTGGCTATTTGATTGAACCGGAGAATGTCACGTTCTGGAATAAGCACACTCTAACGCTTTCAATTCAACCTTTCTCCCTTCCACTATTATTACCAGCTCGTACATTCATATTATACGTATCAGGGGAACAAGGAACAAAAAAAATATATGTACATATAATTTGCGAGTACTTAGCTGGGAGCACTTCTCTCAAACTCCAAGAGAGTTTGTCTCTCTGACTCTCTCGCTTTCGTACCTGCCTCATCCAGATGAGTTTGAAGAATGATACATAGAGAATCGGGGAACCTGGAGAGATCTCAGATGACGAAAATGAACGTGGTTTTTCCCTGGCAGAGTCCAATTTCCCCGGCAAAAAAAAACTTGTGTGTCCTTTCCTCTCTTTTTTTTGCAATCCTTCTGCGAAATCCTGACTTACTTATTCCATTTTCACATGTTCATCATCAGATTCGCAACGCAGATCTAGTTATCTCTGCTCTCCTCTTCACAAACCGCAAAAACACACGCAATCGACAAGCAAGCACACACGCAGCTTTTCCTTACATGGCTCTCTGTTATTTCGCCGACGTGCTTTTCCCTACAACACTTGACTACTCAGTCCGTAAACGTGAAGTCAACAGAGAGTAAGAAAAGACAAACATTTCACATTTTCATTTCCCTTTTTGGCCAGAAAATCTCACGTTTCTCATATTATCATTTGCGGCTGTTTGCCTCTTCGACAAGTATTTGATGTTTGCTTGCTCTGCCTTTGGTTCGGAAGCTTGATTTTCTGATGCTTGGAGGATTTAGAGTGGAAGCGAGAGAGGAAACTGTAGATGATATCCTATATTTATTATTAATTCATTTTACGTTACGACTCTTGTAACAAGTCCGCCCATGTGTTCACAACTCAAGGAGCAATAATGTCGGCAAGCAAAACATGAGCGCGGAGGTGTCTACAACACTGCAGTCGTAGTCATCATCATCATCTTTACCACGTCACGATGATGCGAAAAAGATCTGATGTGCGGGGTAATGTGGAGGCACGCCGTTATTACTATTTACCTCTGATATGAAGGACAAATATAGATGATATTTCTCAGTCTAACAAGAAACTGATATAATACATTAGCCTATAGATTGCGGCTGGACCACAAGAGCACAAAACTAACAAAACAAGCACATCATCATGAAAAGCATGACGCAGGGAATGAAAAAGATTTTTTCTAAGCCTTCTTCATTATATTTTTCGTCGAAGGAGGCTTCCTCATTATAAATGAAGGAAGGCAGAGGAAAGAAACTGAAGTACCTGAAGAATATGAGAAGAAGAGACCTTATTATTATTTTTTATATGGATTGGCACAAGTCGAACATTTCTGGGAATTAGGAATGTCGATTTACGTGATCCAATTTTGCTCTTATCAAGTTTCCACTTTTTTTTAGTCGGGGTGGATTACATTGAGAAAATGGTACAAGAAACTTCTCAGAATCAAGAGCTATTTTGGTGCGGAAAATAGAAGAGCAGTTGTTGAAGTAAAGCACTACTCCTATTTTTGTTGACAACAACTTTTCTGGAAAAACTCCCTGGATATCCATACATTACCCAGTTCCTTTGGGAAGATTTTTCATGATAAGAAAAAGTAGAAGGGAAAAAAAGAGTGGGAAGCAAAATATAGAGCTCCATTTTACCTTTTAGTTTCCCATCCGTCATTCGCTTGCTCGTGGTGTGGTTTGGTTGATCATCGTCTAACTCGAGGACTTCAATCCCATCTTCGAGTTTTGTGACTGAAGATGATTTATTGTTGTGTTTACTGTTCAGGTCGGGCAAGCTGTCTTTCACCGGAGAGGTTGCTGGAGACTTGTGACCTGCGCGAAAGCACAAGCAATAAAGAGGGAAAAGATATTAAGTATATTGTTGTGAATCTTTTATCAGGATGAATTTTTTATTTGATGTGTTAACAGGCAAAAATTGCGCCGGGGGAACGGGCAATTTAATACCTGAAGAACGGTTATCTATCGTAGTGTTGCTATTCGTTGCATTACTTCCCGATGTCGACATCTGACTTCGGAGTGGCCTCCTCACTCCGGACCCTGTTGCACTCGCTGCACTTCCAACCCGCCCGGTGGCAGCTGTTTCCCGGGCATCTGAGGCATGTGGCATTCCGCTCTGCCGACGCTTTTGCTTTTGTCGGTTTTCGATTAACTGTTTCTGCAAGTGGAATGATAAGTATATAGTAGTGGAATGTAAATGATAAGATGAGAAGGGAAACGGGGTAGGCTAAACATTTTCTTGGGGAGTACCTGCTGATCCAACTTGATCTTGCGTGCGATCGGTACCGGAACAGTTGCCACAGAGTCTTCTGCTCCCCCGGAAGTCATCCTGTGGGGGTCAAAAATATTACTTGAGTGTTTATCAAAACATTTTTTTTTCACTCACGTCACCAAAAAAACGTACCTACTCCCACTCGACAATAATTGCCGACATTTTTTTGTTGAAAATTGAAACCTTGCCAAAAAATATAACTTTTTGTTTTCTACAATTGTAACCTCCAAATTTTTTTTTACCTTGGCATGTCTCCACGTTTCTTATTCTCTCCCAACAAAATATATATTGATGCGGAACCTTAGCACATGCACATTTTCTTCACAAAAAAGTAAAATTATTCCGTATTCTTAAATATTTTTTTTTGTAAATGTTAAAAACATTTGTACTTGATTTCGATTTCACATTCACTGCTAATTCCAAAGCTGGAGTAATATTTATTTTGAGAGGAATTTCTCATTGTCACAATACTAATGGTAGGTATTTTCCTCTGGAAAATGTCTCCATTATATTCCTTCCAGAAGCCCAGCCACAGAAGTAAAAACCCTTCCCTGTCAAAACACTGACCTTTGGAGGGAAAAAAAACTTTACATGATGCACAAACAATGGTTTTCACAACCACACAGAGCTCTGAGTACTGAATCTTACTAAATCACTCGCCAAGGGACGAGGTTGAGTCTGAGGAGGAGCTTCTCAAAGAGAAAGTCTTCTTGCGCACAGCGTTTCATGATGATAACAACCAGCGTCATAAACACAATAGCACATTATGAGGAGCCTTTTTGCTGCACCACCAAAAAAATTCTAATGATTTGTTCCTCTCTGCTACCCTTTTTTGATTATGATGAGAAACCCAAGATCAATCTCGCATGTCCTTACCACCTCCACGTAATAAAGTGTGCTTCCACAAGAGAGGCGAAGCACTCCTTATTCAAGAAGTGACTCCTCCACTCTTACAAATCCAGCTTCCTTTTTTACACATGCTTGCAAGGGTTCACTCGCAATAAAATGTAAAATCCTATTATCTTTCTGTGGCTGTACTGCTTTGATACTCAGGTGAATTGTTGATATGCGAGCGAAGGAGATAGGCTTGATATAGTAGTAATGAAACGAGCCTCATCTCTCACTGGCCACCAAGTTCAAGAAGTGACTCCTCCACTCTTACAAATCCAGCTTCCTTTTTTACACATGCTTGCAAGGGTTCACTCGCAATAAAATGTAAAATCCTATTCCTCGTGCGCTTCCCATCATTATGATGAGTCTTTTTTTGTATATATTTTAAAATGTATCCTGAGCAATAAAGTCACAGGTAAAAATTGTTGGCTCTTTCTGTGGCTGTACTGCTTTGATACTCAGGTGAATTGTTGATATGCGAGCGAAGGAGATAGGCTTGATATAGTAGTAATGAAACGAGCCTCATCTCTCACTGGCCACCAAGTAGCACCCGGCCATATCGACCCTGTTCTCAAGGGACTCTTATCATATAATATTGACTGTGTGAGAGCAAAGTAGCAAGCATCCTAAACTTCAGCTAACTAGAGCAGATAATGCATAGCATTTTACACAAAGATTCATCATCCTTTTTTTTCTTGTTTTCGCTCAAAAAAAAGTTATATAGTAGAAGTTTGCAAGAAGAAGAAAAAAAACAGTTCTAACAAACACTACTGAAGTTACCTTTATTTATTTCAACAACTCATTTTATGTTGCTGAGAGTGAGGGAGGGTATTACATAGCTGCGATTTTTTTTGAGTTATCATGTCTCTCTGTGCATTATATCTGAGAGTGCACGCGTTTGCAACGGCGTGGGTACCGCAAAAATAAGACTTTTCAAAAAAGTGTAGAAGGGAAGAGAGTAACTGAAAACAAGATGAAAAGGAAGGACTGTTCATGGCAAACAAATAATAAAAGGGATATGAGACGAGAGAGAAAATACTGCAGGGTTGTAAAAAAAAGAAGAACGTTTTAGTAGTTTTTTTGGTCAGTAAAAATTGCTTTCGCAATAAAACACGATAATCGCATAAAAAAATTAAAATCGTTATTCTCTTTGCAGCATGCATCATTTGTAGGCTTAATGCGCTGTAATCAGATATGCACATAGATAGGCGGACGCTCGTACTGTGGATGGGCACATAGCATAAAAATATTTTAAAAAATTGTAGAGTTAGTTTTTTTCTTGGCTTTGGAAATCCTCTCTGCTGCTGTATGATGGGTTATGTGTGTGCGTGCGCTGTTACATTAACAGTTTCACTTGTGCTCACACACCACTGCATAGATGTAAGACTGCGTAAGGGACTTATGCAGGCAGTTTCGAAACAATTCATTTATTTGGATCGAAGACGTTTATCTCTAGACTTTTTAGAAGTGATCCTAGTGATTTTGTCTGTTACGTATGTGCATAAAAAAAGGCTCGCAGCTTTCGCTTCCCACTGGCATATTGTTTATCAATCTAATTGTTATCAATTGTTATAGGGCTATTATTGACATCACACACGTCTTTCAAAAGAATTTCAAGCCTCGCTGATTCAGACACATGCCAGTAATTTGTCTCGTAAGGAAAATTTCTTGTTGATATTTACACTCACAGTTTAGACATCATACATGTGCCACGCGACTTGTCATTAAGCCAATCATTACGACGAGCTACCATATTTCTTCCCACAAGAATCATTTAATTTCACCTGCAAAAATCGAGTGGCAATAAAATATATATCTTTTTTTGGATAGCATACTTTATTAGCTTTTAGAAACGAAAATGATAATTTAAGAGACTTACCCTGTAGTTGTATTATATGCCCAGTCCATGATGGATCAGAATTAAAAAATTGGATATTATATACTTTCTTCAAAATTCAAGAGTTCACTTTCAGTAGTAGATTTTGGTTGATGAAACCAATGGTCGGATGATATAATGGATTTGAAGAATTGTTGAATTAAAATTTCTTGAACAATTATCGTCGGTGTTCGGCAAATCAGTCAGTGGTAGTCCGTGGTTGCGAAAATTTTCAGGCTTTGCTCGTTGAAGTAAATAATCATCTCTCTTCTTAATCCTGCAAGATAGAGTCAATTACAAAAAAAATGAAATTAGTGCTGCTCACTGAATCCGATGCGTGTAGAGCAGAGTCATGGAGATGGAGCAAAACTGAAAACAAGGTAATTTAATCATCTACACCAGCAGCTCTCCATCTAAACATGTTCTATCAATTATGACTTGAGGATTTATTTTTTTATACTAACTCACTTCTTCCTCTTTTTCCTTTACAATAAAAGCATGAGGAAAATCTTTTCAGCACACACTACAAATTTGTGGTGGTTTGGTGAAAAAATGATTTTGTAAAAATTGGTAAACCGTGAATGTTCCTGTTTTGCATGATATTTTTTTGAAATTGTAAAGGGAAATAAATGTAGCTTAACACTTTGATTACAGCAGCATTCACTCATTGACAAGTGTTACCGCTTTCTGTTTCAACAGCTACGTGGATTGTGTTTTCAATCAGAAGAATTGGACCACTATCAATTTTCAATTACACAACGAAATAAATCCTAGATCACGGTTGTGAAGGCTTTTCCTTGAAGACAGGTTTCGTAACAGGATTTTTCACATACAAAAATATAGAAGATGCTGTTTGATTGCCCATTTTCAATGTTATCTGAGACACTAATGGTCCAATGAAGTGAGCAAGTGTGGAGATTAGATTAGCATCAGAATTTTATGCAAATCGTGAGTGCGAGCGGGCTTTTACTCTCTTTTGAAAATATTTCGTGATGAATAATATACTTTATCATCCTGATTTCTTTTTCTCGTGTAGTAATTTTTTTTAGATTGTTCAGTTGATTAATGATACATACCGCAGACTTGTTAAAGAGCAATTCGAAAATGATTAAATGAAAAGTAATAACGTATCATTGCTTTATTGCTCCTTGTTACATGCGCGCTTCGAATAATATATTTATGATTTTAGTGCATGCGGCATGATTATTAAAACCAGCATTTAACAATAAAATAATTGTAATAATCATCATAACAATAACAAGTTGGTAAACAAAAGTGCACTTGCTCATTTCGCGGTATGATTTTATAATGACTAGGGATTTTTTTTATATCTGTGAATCAATCAAAAATCAAAATTTTACTTAGGATATGATTATCTCCTTTTTGAATAATGGTCATGATCACCAAAAAGAGCATAATGAGCAATCCTGTGAGAACAAGTGCATCCAAATGGATGTTCTAAGTTGAGAGGAATCAAGGAATATAATTTGGCTGACTTTACTTTTCTGACCCTCTATACCAAACCTTTGGTGAAAAAATAGTCAGTGAGTAAAACCAGCATCTTCGCACTGATCCTACAACCAAAGCTAGAAAACTTTCATATTTTCGCGAGTTTTGTTGATTTATGTTAGGTTAGGTTTGG
>JAHZNF010001177.1:0-29482 GCA_027744215.1 Troglopedetes dispersus
CCCAAATTAACCATTTAATTTATTCGATTTTAATAAACCCTTGTTTGGTCGGTTGAGCTGGTGAAGAAACCTTTTTTCTTCCTACCATTTTCGTACAGATTTACATAGCCCCAATGTCTTGAGAGCAGTCGATAAATAACAGCACGTTTTGTAAGAGGTCAGGAAAGGATCCAACCAGCTCAGGTTACACATAAATTCTCCAGCTTTTTAATGCATCCCTTGCGTAACATTTTAGGCTTGCTTTCAAATTTTTTTTGTGCTTATGCAATTTACCAGAGAGAGAGTTTACGTATTTTTGAAAATAAGGATCTCATTTAAATAAGTCATTCGATGGGTAAAAGCTGATAAGAAATTTTACCTTGAAACAAAAAGTTAATATTACGAAATTTTCTTCATGTTCTTCAATATTGAACTGGACGATCAAACACCATTAATAAAATTTTCAAGGTGCCGTCACCATGTCGTATTTATTTTAGAAGCTTATATAGTCCCACTCAACACATTAGGATTGCTCAATATTTTGTATCAGTGTCTCTATATTTCTCGGATATTTCCATGTGAAATTAATTCTGGAAAAGATTTTTGTCACGAATATCCCCACTCGTCATACCATCATTTATATTATTTGCTTTGATCTCAGTTTCCAAAAAAACACAGCATTGCGGCTTTCTGTTGAACTATATCCATTTTTTGTTCTGGCTTATTATCCAACACCATCCATATTTTTTGCTACATTACATCGTCATTTCATTTCTTCTTTCGTCTCTTTCTACTTCCCGTCACTTCCTTTGTAACTCTTTACCTCATTTCTCCAACCTTAAAAAAATTGTAACAAGAGGATGAAGGAGGAGGAAGCGGAGGAAATCGCGTACAAAAAAGAAACCTCGCGTGTGCTTCTCCATCATTGCCTGATGCCGCATCCCAGCATGCTCTGTTTGTTTATACTTTGTCTGCCTTGAAGAAGAGAAAAAAATGGTTAATTTTCGGTAGTTAAATGATAAATCTGGAGATGAAAAAGAAACACCGCGATATTCCCCCTTTTCTCACACTCTTTCAATGAAAGAGTAATATTGAACAGGCTGAAAGGAACCTGAAAATCATAAGAAAAAAGTAGTTGCTGAGCAAATTTGCCTTTTCCTGTTGTGTACGAATACATATCACTTATTGGTACACCGCACTCCTTCCCGAGTTATAATCATTTCATAAGATTGTCCCACATGAAAAGTAATCACACGCAAGATCTGTTCGCAATTTTATAACTCAACTTTTTTTTCTCCCGAAAAAAGCCAAGAGCAACAAATTATTATTAGCAATGTATCGATGATTGGTTAGTTGTTAAGCTACTGTTAGAAAATATAAGCAGCAGACTTTTTTCTCAGAAAGGAGGCATTTACTACGAGCCAACTCCACTCTCACTACTGATCATCATTGACAATGCACTGTGAGAATTCGTGTATCATATTATTACTACCACATCAGTAAAAAACGCTTCTTTTCGTGTAGTATTAGATATCTAGCCAACCAACCCAACAAAGTTACCATTTTTTACAAAAAAAGAAAGATTTTTTTTTTGTAAAAAATTTTGTTTCGTCGAGGTCCCTGCCTTTTAGTGTCGACAATTTTTATATGTGAAGTAAGTAGTAAGTAAGGAAAAGTGTAGGTTATCTCAATGTATGCAGCACACACACAAGATGGAAATTTGTACACACACAGGCAGTCTTGTATTCCACACCGGCTGTTGTCATAAAGGATATGTGTTTTTTTATAAGCCAGTAAAAAAAACTGCTCATCAGCTCATCTGCTGTTGCCTTTTTTTTTCTCTGCAAGCTCTGACTGATTGTGAGTGAGCTGTTGTTCTTGTATGTGATAGGATGTGATACTAGCTAGCACTGCCATCAAGCTCAGTGCCTCATGTTCCCTGAAACATTTTCTTGATCAGAAAAAGAAAATCCATTTAATTCCTCAGACAGAAAGGTAAAATAGTGGTACACGTTATATTCCTACGAGAGAACTATAAACATCTGAGAAACAAAAATCCAGGTATTATAAAATCTATCCCATATGATTTGATTACAGATACGTTACTCTGATTGCTTATAAAAAGCTGTGTAGAGGAATCATAGGGGAAAAAAAGCAAAACGAACAGGCAATATAATGTTTTTTAAGAGCAACTTGGTTTTTTTGGTCATGAACTTAAGAGAAAAGCTGTGTGATGGCTGGCTACCATGTATATTACAACCACCACCACTTTACCTGGTTATTACCGCATTTATTTTTTTTTTCTTGTCTGCTTTTCAGACCCAACCTGTGTAAAAATTGAGGAGAACCAGTAAAAGCGAAAAACGCGACACTTCTTTCATCTTTTAAGAGATTTTTTTTATGCACAGAGCCTCCGAAAATGCTTAAGAAAATCATGCATGTAACAAGGGAAAAACCCTGGTGTAAAAAATATGATCTATCTGTATCTGTCTGGTGCAGACAATGCGCAAACCTATCTTGTATGCACCTACATGCGCGCTTACAAAAGGGAGAAAAGACAGAGATTCATTTCTTGTATATTACATCTTTTTTCTTCTTCTTCTTCTTCTTGAGCATCTATTGTTATAAAAAACATGATGCATTCTAAAACTCAGGAACAAGCTTCAAGGAAAAAAAAATCCAAGGAGGTAGTAGCACAACACAATGCATGCGTTCACATAAAAGGATTTTCTTTTTTTATACCGGAAAATGGAATTCCAAAGTGGAATGATGATGGGTACTGCTACTCAAATCCTTGTGAGATGCTTCCAAAAAATATATTGAGAGAAAAAAAGGAGCAACGAAAAGAAAAAAAGGAAGAGAACCCTCTCTGAGCCCTTCCATGAAACATTTTATGTAGTCTCGTTTCCCTACCATGGCTCCACTCAAGTGTACACATATTTTTTTCGCTATTTGCATCTTCATCTAGAAAAAAAAATTTGGAGAGAGGAAAGAACATAGAGCTTTTTTTTACATAATAATAAATACAAATATATACAGAGTACAGTTCATCCTCAGAGATTTTACAGAGTTTAGTCAGTCTGTCAGTTTAATTCAGTGTTGGAGCGATGATGATGGTAATGAATGCTGACTGGTTGGTAGTAAGGAAAAGTGAGTGATTTAAACTGAAATGCTGAGAAAAAAGGAGGAGGATAGGATGCTGCTTCTTCTTTTACTAGTTACCATTTTTTTACAGTGTTATTATTATCCAAGGAAATAAAGCTCTGCGAAAAGAGAAATTGGGATGGATAAAGCTTAAAAAAAGATGATATATTCCAGCGAGATATTTTACCATGGAACTTTTATTATTACTATATTTCATTTTCTTCTGGACCAAGGAAGAAAAAAAAAGAATGCTCTATCACGTCATACACCTTTTTTCCGCAACATATATAAGAGAAAAGAAACTAATAAAACAAGACGTGTACTTGTACTACCTTTGTTATCAGAGAGGAGAGCTGATAAACGCATTACACACAGGCATACATCATGTAAGCCTTCTGATTCCATTACATCCATCTCAGCTATCTATAAATGATCGAAGAAGCAGTACAAGTAAAAAACTTGTGATTATATAATAATGATGATGAAAGATAAAGCTGAGGAATTACACGTACATCAAATTTTTTTTCTCTCTGTGGCTTTTTTTTCGTCTGGTGAAGGGTTCTTATTGAAAGCTGCATTCTAGTTGCTATAATGCGTGTGACTATGAGGGAGATTCGAGACTGGTAAAATAATAGCAACTTGAAACCTCCTGGATAAATAGAAGACCTAAAAGGAACAAATTTACACAGGAGATGACGGGTAATAATAATAAACAGTGAAGGAAGCAAAGAACCGAGACAATGTGGAGCAGTTGCACACACAAGTTCCTATCAGCAGACAAAAAACTTTAGCTACCTTTATGATTTCTAATTCGGAGGAGCAATAATTGTAATTCTTTATTATCCGGCTTCAGCCATTGCATTGCACCAGTTTTTGCTTCTCTTATGATGATGAAAGTGGGGGAACTGGGAATTATGGAACAATTGCAAATTATACATCAAAGCTCCTAAAGTATTTAAAAGGTACAATGTTCCGGGGTACTTCTAGATACACACGAAGGAGTTCAAATAAAAAGAGTGGTCCTTGGATGGTTTCAATTGTCCCCGTTTCTTCTCATCAAGAACACAGCAGTCTCCTGTGTCGTCATGGTTTCATCTGTAGCTTCACTCATCTAACAAGTTTTCGTAGCTGGGCACTTGAAGCATCCACAACTGAGCAGGAGTTGTTCCATTGTTATCAGTGAGTTAACAAGCGGACATGTCGGAGAAGCATTGAAAATTGTTAG
The DNA here is from genome assembly GCA_027744215.1 of Troglopedetes dispersus. Taxonomy (NCBI): domain Eukaryota; kingdom Metazoa; phylum Arthropoda; class Collembola; order Entomobryomorpha; family Paronellidae; genus Troglopedetes; species Troglopedetes dispersus. The sequence goes on from JAHZNF010001177.1 coordinate 4,349, forward strand.
ATGAAGAAAAAAAGTAATAACAAATAATAAGTAGTTTTTTAAAAAGTTGAGCACAGTAGCTGGAATATTGTGTAACCAGAAGCTGGAGAGATTTATCGAATCTAATGTAATAAAAAAATAGACAGCATAGAAAAGGGAAAAAAGGTTGGATGTGAATTTGAAAGAGAGAAAGACAAAGTTTTTCACAGAGATTAAATCAAGAGCCAGTGCAGTGCACTGAGCACTCCATTATTATTACAAGTATTTTCACTATTTCACCACACTCGGATGAGAATGACGGAGCTATTATTATTTTTGATGGATATTATGATGACGATATTATGACGGTGGGAGAGAGTGATTCTGTTAGGATGTATTTATTACTCTTCGTATCACCATTACTGAAAAGTTTTGTCTTTTTCGGGGTATTTTCGCCGATGAAAATGATGGCAGCAGGGGCATCGGACTGATGGTGGTGGTGGTGAAGCCATTGATTCTCATATAATTGTGACATGAGTGAGGCGAATGGAACAGGAAAGACGATGATGACGAAATCAGGAGAGATGGCTCAGTACACTTACTTTAGGGAGGACTCATCCAGGGAGCAGTAGTTAGATTTAATGAAAAAAACGTAGCGAAAAAAAATAAGCTTTTATACGCAGCATCATGGATGTTATACATGTGTGCATTTTGGTAATCTTATTTGGAACACATTTTCTATACGGAATTGAATGGAAGGAACTAGGAGTCTGCCCTACCAGCTATCAGATTTTTTTATCCCTTTTTTGTTCCACATTAACCACGTTCAAAGCATTTGATCTAAATCCATGCATGCGTACCCTTTGTCCCTGTTTTTATATCCTCTCCAACTGGCTGACAGCCGCTCTGCAGCAGCAACAGCAGGATCGGGTGGAGATGGTGAATTTTTTTTTTCGTGAAGGATATTGGATCCCTGCAGAAACAGCATGGGAGATTTTATTATTTATTATTGCGGGTAAGTTACAAACAGCCGGTCTTCCAATGGCATTAACGAGAAAGTCCGCCAGTTTTATTTTTCTCAATACAAGTTGCACTAGTTGAGAGGAGCCCTCCAGGGAAGGGAGCCCCAAGTCTTTTATTTGTACATCAGTGTGCAGAGAAAAATTGTGTTCATCTCGGATGTAATGTTGTTGCGCCTGAGTTTCAACCAAGAAGATACAAATGGATGGAAGATTTTTTTTTGTTAAATTGCATTTTGTATTTTTTGATGTAATACGGTATCAAATAAAAATGATTGCGTTTTTCTGCTCAGAAGCTGAGTAAATTATGGACTCCCTTATTTTATTATACACTTTGGTGCACGCATCATCTTATCAATTATTATCATCATCACATCAGCATTATCAGGTTTTTTTGAAGGCTGCACTGTACACCTCGTGTCAAGTTTCCTCCTCGGTCGGGCTATTGTCAAACAAAATTTGCTCCTGGCCAAACTGAGATGAACGGTTTGTTGTGGGGGAAAATATTGCTGATAACTGTGCGACATACTAGCACTCAATTCAACATGGAGGGTCAGGAAGTGGGAAGGGTTTCTTTTTTTAAAGGGTACGCCGCATCAATGTATGTTCTGATTTCAAGGAAAAGAACGGCAGCTTAAACTCTGACCTTACTGAGGTCCTTCTTGTAATAAATATTTGCAGTGATCTTGAAAGTTTGTCAAAAAATTAAAAGAACATGTTCTAAATATCATAGTATTAAGACAGGTTGAATACATGCTTATCTGACGTGTGTACATTTTTAAAAGCAAATTTCCGAATAATCCTTTGAGAGAGCGGATTTCGTTCATTCCCAAATCTTTGCTTGTTTTGCTGAGCACATCACAGAAGGAGTATAAAATCCTGTTTATTTAAAGCAAATCCTAACAAATTTCTCCTTCAGAAAGTAAACTTCTTTTCATCAATAAAATTCAAGTCGCGAGGCATCCGAGCTAAAATTGTTCAATTGATAAAAAAAGATGCCAAACCTTAACCGAGGTATAGCATAATAACAATAATCTGTAATCTTTAGCTTTTGAAAAATGTGGCCCGGCTAGAAAACGAGTAGACACTCAACTTATTTTTCCAAAAGGAGAAAAATTAAGGTGTGTTTAGTTTAATACCCGATATCAATGAGTTATCATAATCATGTACTTCTTGATATAAAAAATATTGTCCACAAATGGAATGAAAATAGAAGCGTAGAGAGTAAATGACACCGCATTATTATTAGTTTGCACGTTTTTCCCGTTGACATTATTGACATGAACCATCACAACAACAAATTGTCGACGTTGTCGTGGTCTTCTTCATGACGATCACTGATAATGAGACATCCTCATTAAACTGGTCCTCCTTTTGAAAAAAAAACAGGCAGCAGCACCAGCACCTAGTTAGTGCATTGAAGGAATATAAATATATATTTTTTGTGAAGCCGGTGTTGCTTATTTTAAGTAGGTAGGTATTGCTATTATGAATTAAGTGAAAAAAGGTGAGTCCAAAAAATCGTCTGGTAAGAATAAAGAGACATTGTGTACATTTAGATACTCATTTTACGTGAAAAGATGCGAGAAGAATCTTTTTTTTTATTTTCAATGCCTTTTTTTATGACCAGGAGAACGTTATTATGAAACAAGAAAAGAAAGGAGATAGGACAACATGCCAGCATATGTTTCTCGTTTTTACTATCATCTGCTCTTTTCTCGTTGTTGGGGTTGAGGTCAGCATAAAAGTCATCATGATCATCACAACCAATATTTTTCGTCCTTTGTGATACGTGTGTACCGAGAGAGAGGAGGCAGACACTCTTGAAAACGAAGTGTTGCTCTTTTTTTTCCTCATGTTTTTGAGACACCAGCCGTATGCATCTTTCCTCTTGTTGTGGGAGACCATGACATAGCTATCGTGTTGCAGACTAAGTGCGAGAATGTTACGATTCTTTTCAGTATTTCATTTCTGATAAGAAAGTAAGATTGATCAGTTTTCATTCATTCAATTCCCAAGTAACATACAAAAACCTGGTGAACACATTTTTACAAATGAGGAAAAATATGCTACAAAAATTTGTTTATGTTTTACAAAACTGGCATTTAACAGAGTCAAGAAACATGCAAACACAATATTGACATATTGGCCTCCAGTGAAGATTAAAAAGAGATCAGACTTTGGTAGATATTTGAGTCAACGCGTTTTTATTAATACTTGTTACACATTTAAATATTATGTAAACAATAAGTGCAGTCATATAACCAGTCACCTCAGCATCGGTAAGAGTATTTATGATGTTGCATAATAATATTTTTTTGCCGTTAGGCGATAACTACCCCATTCGTATTCCTTTTATGATCACATCTCGCTTTTTATTTACTTTCATTATTGTAATAAGATAGTTAACGAAAAGGGAATATTTTTTTAGCAAATGCTAAAAAGACAATTATCATCGTGGCAAGCGTAAACCACTATCTTTACTGCTACCACCACCGGAGCGGTATCTCGTAATGATGATGGTGATCATCATCATTGAAATAGCACTTTAATCATCCTACCATTTGGTCTTGTTTGATGGTGCTCTTTGCACAAAGGAAAACGTGTTAGTCAACTTTGCATTCATTCCTTCTTATCATTTGAGAGCTTGCCAGAGTGAGTGAGTGGCAATATAAAAAAATGCAAAAATATATATATATATACATTGAGTGATAAACAACGTTCTTCAGATTTTTTTTCTTTTTCTTACAAAATAAAAAAAAATTATTCTCCTTGAATTACAATATCCAGCTGGTGGTGGTCCCCAGCAGTATGAAAAAAAGTTTTAAATTACTCCATACGAGCAACAATAATAATAACCTCTCCGCGGCCAAGAAAAAAAAATAACCTGGCGTATTTGCTCAAAAAGCCGATAATTGCAGTATTGCTTGCTAAACAGTCCATTCAATTGTATTCACAATAATGACTCATTGGATCCCCGCTCCGCAGTTTCCTTTTCCTTCAGAATTGGTATACCACACACACAGACTCAAGTAAAAAACGGTTCTGTGAACGAATCATATGTGGTAAGCTGAGGACAAAGCACCATAATTATTTTTAGAGGAAGTTGCAATCATTACGGAGATCACAACAATACGACAGATTAGCGAGAGGAGAAGAATGAGTGAGAAACCCACTCCTGTACTTTTTTTCTCTCATGTTCCTTCCACTCACGATCATCAAGTAGAACTAGACGAAAGATTGGGAGTTATTTGTAAAAGAGCCATGTATAATTTCTCAGGCAGACAAGACTATTTAGACATTTTGCTGGACAAAAAAAGAGTATCCTGCTTTTGTCAAGTTCTAAAATACCATATCTGCATGCGTTCACACACACACACACATCTAAGTAGACGTTCTTATTTGATGATGCAGATGTTTAGTAGTATTGTAGTATAGTACTATGGTTTGATTATTATCCAGCAAAAAGATTTTTTGTGAAAGAACGAAGAGAAGATTAGTAGAACGCATGTGAAGTGGTAATAACAATAACACATAATATTATACTTGATGCACAAGGAATTATTTCTTATACATACGAGTAAAAAAAATTCTACTAACTTTACTAGAGAATTCAGTTATTATTAAAAGTTTCTTCCATATCCGCTTCCATAAAGCATTATGCATGTGCATGTGGAGAGATATACAAAAATACTCAGCAAATACTTATCTGTGCGGACACACTAAACGTACAACGTGGAAAATATGTTTAAAGACGTGTATAACTTCGAAATGATGAGGATGATGATGATGATGAAGGAGAAAAAAAGAGGACTATCTGTAAGAATGATGTTTGAATGTTGACATACTATTTCCTCTCTTTGACTCTCTGCCTTGAGGGGGTAAATAAACGACGAGCATAAGTTTTTTTTCCCTTCCATTCACGTAAATTGCATTGTGCTCACTTTGAGGGAAAAAATAGCCTCTGTGTGGTGCATATATATAATATTATGTAGCTTACGCACTAGCTTCTCCTCTTCTCATCTTACTTTAATTATGTGTGGATGCATAGAATTCTTTTTTTCGTGAGTACATATATTTTTTCCTCCGATATATTTATTTTTGGAGAGGAGAGCTCTTAACAGGAAAGGCAACTTGCCATATTGCATCCAATATTGTAACTGCTATCAAAAGAATACTTTCTGCACTCAACCATGTATTTACTTGGACAAAAAAATAAGAAAGAAGAAAAAAACGACTCCTTGTTTCTTTTTGTCCGAGATGATAAAATATGTAGTATTTTTCCCTTAAAATGATGATGTTGGTCAGCATTATATTTGAGGAATGAATTCCTCTCATTTCGCCAAGTGAACGGTATGGTCCATTGTTGTAATAAAGATCCTTCGTGATATCCTGTCTCATCTTGCATTTGACACGTACTTAATACCTCCATCAACTGTGAACTTTATGGCGCAGTGGTGGTGGTGTTGATATATATGATGATGGTGTTATAAAATTGAGAATTGTTATTTGAACTTGACGGGTTTTAAAATGTGGGCCAGGTGCCTTCAATAAACGTTTCTCTGACAAAACTAAAAAAAAAATCCTTTGGTTGTAAAGGTTTTGAGCCGGAATTATTGTACACAAACTGATTACGTGATTGCACGGTGCAGCATCTTAAGCGCTAATTTTTCATTGCTTCGTCTGTCGCATCAACCAACTTCACAATAGATATACATGCAATAATAATGGTACCCTCCTAACTTTTTTTTTACAATGAACACTGACCGAGTCGTAATGAATGGATTGAAGGGAGACTATATTGTATTCTGCTTGAGGAAGAGAATAGAAGTGCGTGCCAATGGGGCACCCAGAACGCACAAAAATGTCGGCAGTGAAAATTTGGTCCGTGTTTATTAACTAATAAAATGGCCATTGTGTCCGCCCAGCATCTTTCTGCCTTTCCCAGAAAGCCAGGCGCAGTTTTGATTATATAGAGGCCTTTGTACGAGACAGGGTAATAACAACAAAACTATTGTATTAATCATAAATAAATTTTTAGGTTGAAGAGATCTGTCAACGTCAATGTAAAGTGACATGGTATGTCTATTGTCTCCAGGCTGAGAAGTGATTTGTCCTCTAAGCTCTCCGTAAATTCTGAATCAGCTTTTAGTCGTGGAGATGTGTAATAAAGAGTCCCGTAAGCGGTCATTTGCTTGTTCTTCTTGTCATCGGGGCTGCTTCTTCCTGGAATCAAATGTGGTGGTTGGTTATTTTAACATGAACTAATTGAGCATTGATGCTTGCGTGCTTTAAATTCTGAAAAGAATTCAACTGACCTTTTAAATTTTACTCAGTCGTATGATGACGTACTGCTAAGTACTTATCAACATTGTAAGCTATGCATGCATTAGAAAATGCTGGTGCTCCTACAAAATTTTTCACTTGTCGATAGAGAGCTTTTCCACACTAAAAGAATGACTAAAATAGGAAGTGCATATGATTTGGGGCGAACTGAAACCATACCATTTCAGGTGTAAAATGAGTTGTTGATTTGTTTCACGAGACGAAAACAAGTCATGTTGATGAAATATCTTGGCATTATATATACTGTCTTGGGGAAATTAGTGAAACAATATGTATACTAATTCAGAACCAGTTTTTTTGCATGCAACCTTTCATTACATCTTTTCTTTTTGTATTTTCACGTTATGCTTTTCCGTGCCGCAAACCCACACAGCTTAAGTTATTTTTTTCAAAGTAATTAATTCTAAAAAAAGACATTTGATTATGCACACAAACTTTTTTTTTAAAATTTATTCCGAATTTGCTTAAAAGCCAAGGGAAAATTCATCCAGTAAATCTGTCATTTTTTTCAGGAGTACGAAAAAATAAGATGAGATGAACTCTTTTTTTATTGTTGACGTGTCGGAAAGATTGAAGTTGGAAGGGGAATGCCGCACGTACACACAATAAAAAGACAGGACCTGAAAAAAAAATCCCGAGGGGAGTTTCAGGCGAAAATGAAGGGAAATTAGTTTAGAACAGCTACCAACGACCTAATAATGTTGGCTCATGTCTTGCATGCGTAATATATTACACGCCATGCAAATATCCAAACCAAATTCTCGCTCTGGTTGAATGCAACGATGCATAAAGTAAAGTCTTGGAAGAAGCGGCTCGAAAAAAAGAAGTGAGAACACGGAACACAACAGTTCGAACAAATAAAACCGAAACAGTCCGAGAATCGGGAGGACGCTCATATGTTCCCGAATTGGGGAATGAATGGAGCTCTCGCCTGCACTCCCTAGTCTTCCATCTAACATTTATCCGGCTTACTTTCCAGGTTTCTCTCGTGTTCGTCCTGGCGAACATATCGTTTTAGACACGGACATGTAACAAACAACTTCTTCAAATTGTTTCCTAACACAGTACGTGTTGTACTTACTTAGTGCACGTCAATATGTCAAAAACATGGGAAATCATTTGTGGTAAAATGAACTTCTTCACTGTCACTAAAAGTTAACCATGACGTGCTTATAATTATTTAGTAGACTTCAGATCGATTTTCTCACTCTTAGTCGGCCAGTTCAAAAGTTCATCTGGTATCTTGATAATGATAAACAGCGAAAAGGTAGGTTCCTCCATATTTTATTTATATCATTATTGGGAATTTTGAATCGATTTTTACATAAAGTGTAAGTAAAAAGGCTCAGGCGCAAACTGTCATACAGCAGCAGCACAGGACATGTTACTCTGACTCTGTTAGAGTAGCACTTCGTGTGGTCCACCTAAGTTTTGCTAGGTGCATTACTTTGTCCACCAAGTTTAGGGATTCTGGTGAGTCTGACAAACAAATCTAGGTGGCGTAATCGGAAGAAAGGGAATGTTGTACAGGAACGCAACGCCTGATTTCCTTTTAATGGGCACTTTGTGGTCACAACCGTAGCACTTCTGGCTTGCATGGAAACTCCAGATAAAGAATTGTTATGATAGGTACGGATCATTAAATAAAGCTGCTTTTAGCCGCAGGAATTCAGGAATGCAAAGAGTGAAGTGCGAACTCATTTTTGACACAAATATGTAAAGCGTTTATTTACGATTTTATTTAGGACTGTTTCACACACAGATTTTGTTAGCGTAATGTATACTTCTCCACTATTCAAAATACATTTGTAACAGGAGCAGCACATTGCACTGTTTCGGGGTTGGTTGTGCTGTTATATCACATCCATACACTTTGTTATTTTAACTAACTTCTCTAAATAAATGCGAGTTTTCACTTTCTTTCATGTGAAGCAAATGACGCAAATGCTGTTTATAATATGCTTATAATATACAAAGTATAACTTTACTTGATCTTCGTGTCATATTTCCGAGATTTTCAGTTGTACATGTTGAAGTCAAGCGGGAATTAAAGGTGACCAACAATTTGTTGGTAACCAACCAAAAACCAGCATAAAACTGGTGAACACTAAGCAAATGAGTCTAGTTAATTAGCTTCCCATAGAAAGAGTTTAGTTGAAAATACTTGAGTTGGTTAAACCGGTAACTTGTTGTTGGTATAAAATTAGCTTATGGGGTTTTCCAAAACCAGCTAATTCATACAAAACACTCATCAATTAGCGAGATACCTTGTGATAAAAAAAATTACAATCTTCCAGAAAGATTATCTTGTACTGTGCATACATACATTACTGGTCAGACAAAATTAGAGATTCAATGCACAACTTCTCACAAAATTACACCCTTATAATTAAATATTAATGTTTATGAGATTAGAAATCGCTATAATTGGACCATACATTCATCACAATCGCATCACTACATATGTATCATCTTATCACACATTTAAAGATTTTATCGCAAGGAGCGCTAAAAGGTAGAACGTTAATTAGAAATATTCTTGTTGTATTTCTTAACTTTCTAAATTTGAGTTTAGGAAAAACTCATCCAAATTGTCCACTGTTACAACTATAATAGATATATTCGTACGATGTGCATTCACGATCTAGTACGTTCTGCCAAACGTAGCGTAGTCAAATTATATTTAAGTAAAACATCTCATTATTTCGTGTGATACCCGACTTTATTTAGTTTATATAGATTAACGTGCGCAGTCTTACCAAATCACTCTTACTTTGTTAGCATTCGGGAGTATTTTTTATGTAATTTCACATTTATTCGTTACATTAGTTCAGCATAGAATAAATTTGCAGGGAGGATATGATCTTCCGTATCATCCATGAAAAACATAAGGGTTATCTATTTACAAAGACCAAAATTGTGGACCCATTACACAACCATAAAACATTTATATATACAAATGTACATTTATGAATTTCAATTTAGATAGACCGAAATTAGTAATTTACAAAAAAAATAATAACAGTCACCGTTTCATTGAAAGGTAGCACATTCACACATTGTGTGGTCAGTAATTCATATAATTTCAGGTATTACAAAAATTACATCAATTTTGTTCCAATAAATAGTTTATCATAATAATAGAGTTCATTTTAATCATTTGTGGTATTTACAGCATTTATATTTTTTATATTTCTATGTAATTTGCACGTCAAATGCAGAACATGAATTACTTTCCATTCTAGAATAGATATACATACATACTTGTAAAGATGAGTGGGCATGCAAGGGCTTGCATGAATTTACAAAAGTCTGTACACGAAGAGTGTTTATGTCAAAATTTGTTCCAAACAAGTTTCGCTCCCCTAATTTCCATAAAATAACGAACAAAATCCCATCTATCCATGACTACTGATCCCAAACGCTGACAAGACATCCCCCGTGACATCCTCCTCCTCATCGGAATCAGGCTTGGTGGTTTGTTGTATCCCATTCCTGTCTTTCTCGGTTGAGATATGGTTGACAGGAAGTGGTTTGGACTGCTTGAGAATTCCCTTGGTGGAGCTGGTCCTCCTGTGCTTGATGTCCAAAAACTGTCCAAAATTTCGGTTGTTGTGCGCCTCTACAATGACCACGGACCCATGGAGTTTGTTGTTATCACTAACTGACGATGTACAATCTTCCTCAATCAAAACCCCGTTGTTGTAGGGGATTTGGGTTTTCTCGCTGGGAGTAATTAGAACCACTTGCCCATTCCTAACTTTACTGTGAACTTTCCCGTTCCTGGTGGACTGGTTGTTTGGATGCATCCCATCAGCCAAGCATTGCTTTTCGTTCGCATGAGTTAAAGTTTGGAGTGAAAGCTCCTCGCAGTACGAGTCGCTCTTCTCGTTGTTGTAAGTGCGGGAAGTGGACAACTCTTTTTGAGAGGATCTTCGCCTGTTGTTAAGGGACGCGGGCTGATTGAGGACGGTTTTGGTGCAGCTTGTGGTTTCCAGTGTGATTGTGGGGGTTTGCTGCGTATTCAAATATAGCATGATCGAGTATGATCCACAAATATTTGCAATTTAAATGAGGGAATCACTCTCACTTTTTTGTGTACATTCGATTTCATGCCATCTGACCAACACTACTAGAAAATCTACATTTTTCAATTGTAATTTAAGATTTGCTCTCAACATTCTCAGTCTAACATTTCCATAAAATATAGCTTTACCAGGAAGACTTCCAACAACTTCATGCAAAATTTATAGTCAGAAGGTACAATAGATACACGCATTGCTAAGATAAATCGGTAGTTTGCTAATGATAATTATGCAAATAAATAAATCTTACTTACATTTTTAAGGATTTGACAATATTAAAAGTTACTACATTTTAATACAGAAATTTAGAGACTTCTCACAGACAAATATGGAACAAAATCCATTCCTTATATCCAACCATTTTATATTTTAGTAGAAAAGCAATGTAGCTTCATTCATTTATAGTGCGGATTTAGTGCATGAGTAACTTACCGAAGTAAATTCTACGTAAGCCGCAGTGCCTCGTCCGGCTTTGTATTCTTGGTACTGAGAAATCACGCAAATCAATCCATACGCCTAGAAAGGAAATCAATAGCATTATTAGGTCATGTTAACATTAACTGTCAAAATCATGAAAAATAGCAAATGTCACAAGAGAATCTCTGTTTGCATAATTTAGCAGTTAATTCGAAACGGTAGGTGACACTTGAATGGGATGAAACTGACACTTACAGACGCATTAAATTGCTCAATGAAGTATTTATAATGCACACATAAAAATTGTACGTCATGCACTCAGCACCAGCCAATGTCAGATGAAAGGCAAATGCGGTCTTTGCAATGTAGAATAGACTTTCCTTTTGACAGGAAAATACTACATACATGTGTAAACTTCTAGCAAGCGAGCGTTTATGCACATAAATACAGGATGAATGATAAATGAGCTATGAATGAAAAGTGAATAATCTAAACAGGATTGCGAGAGGGCAAAAAACTACCAAGCTGACTTTACTCAGTAGTAGGAGAGTGAATAATCACAAGTAATCGCTACTCATTATTATTCACTCATTGTCAGTCAACCAGTATTCATTTTAGACAACTGCAGTTGTAGCTCTTCTGAAATAATACCAGCTCATGTGAGAGAGAACAGAACCTGCCTACCTCTTCCATGTTAGTTATGCACCTAATTCTAGTTGTTTTCCCTGCATCCGAAAAAAAACGCGAGTGCTGCAACAGGTCCCTAACAATATGTTCATGTTGGGCACAAAAAGAAAAAAAATAAACATTTTGATATCTGAAGAGACCATTACTATAGTGCTTCTTTTAGTTCTGATTGCATAAAACCTACTCGTGAGGAACACCACTTGTGTCAATTTTGGGAAAGCGGGCTCACTGCTCAGATCACAAAATTTGCTAGAAAAAATATTGCCAAAATAAAGGTATCTGTGCTCCATTTTAAAACTTGGATCAGTTCATTATAAAACTAAAAAGACTTCAAAGTAATTTCGCTCTTTGGGTTATCAGAAGACATCAAAAGGTAAGCAGCTTCATAGTATATTTTTGCTTGACTTATCACTTCAAAAAAAAAAGGAAACAGAAACAGGTTGCTCACATTAATGGAATTTAATGTGACATCAAGAGAGACCGTCAACAACACGAGAGATAAAGGTGTCCTCATCGGTTCCAATAAATATTCCATCTGTTAGAATATTTGGACAAGAAATTAGCGTTCGTTGGAGTGAGTGGAGCATGAAAATGGAACCACTTCCACAAACATTCATTTCGTTACATTTGTCTTTTTTTTTAATTTGCTTCAGCTTACCACAATCCCGCTCATTGTGATGGCATCTATAGCAATGTGAGTAGGGACGACTATCATCCACGGCCAAAACAAACTTTTCCTTTCCTACAAAAAAATAACAATTTGTAAATAAACATCAACAAACATCGGCTATTGATTGACTCAATGGGGAACGACATACTGAGGCACACGTAAACAACAAAATTACAAAGGAGACTGTGTTCCCCCGAAAAAAAATGAGGAAAACATATTATACCTGTTGTAATCCTCGAATCAGTAGAATGGATGCGTAGACTCCAGCGATTTCGCAGAGCAGGTCCAGTACCAGGTTAACTGTTTGCACTGGAATATTATGAAAAGAAACGCATTCATCCTTTGTGTACTTTCCACAGGATTATTAAAAAAGTACGCAGTTTTGCCATCGAAGGATTACGTTTGCAGTAGCTTTTAATGTGACGCATGAAGGAGTCTTGCTTGTGCATGTTTACCTCTCCAAGCCAATGTCAAATATCATTTTAATTACTCGGGTCGGTCAGTTTTTAATAGTGGCCATAAAATGCTTTTTTTTCGCTCTTGCCTGCATGATTTTAGTGGTTTTATGCCACGCTACTGGAGTGAAATGTTATTGAATGAAAAGGAAAGCAATAACGACATGGTGGGCGGTTGGCTATGGCGAGGTTCTGCTTGTGTAAGCAGTTCTGATGGCAACAGGCGCCTTGCATAACAGATTACATACAATACCACAGGGTTGCCAGGTTATACTTTTCCTGTTTCAATGGCGTTGAGTGTCACATGAATTAGGAATAAAGAGTCCAGTCCAGCCTCATTGTTCGCATTCAAACCATGAAACCATCAATAAAGGTTAATTGTTGCAAACATCAGCGGATGCATTTACATACTTTTTTGGAAATTTAGTTACAATAGCATGTATTTTTTCCATGATGCTTGGTCTAAAGTCCAAGCATGTTTTTTACGCAATCTTTCAAAAGGAAAGAAAGCAAAACCAGATTTCAAAGAAAGAATTCAACATGAATAAGAAAGGTGGAGCGTTAAGTTTAGGTTTAGATTAAGGAGCAGAACCTTGTGAAAAACTCCATTCGCCATAAATGGCTTAAGAAATGATTTCAATAGTAGAAACTTTCCTAAAAGCATTTAAATACAGAAGCCGTTCATATCCGTATAATATTCAGTCCATTGGAGGATCAGCAGAAAGTAGAAGGATTTTAACATGTCATATTTTTTAGGAAAATTGCGACGTAAATTGCACAGTAAAACGTACAACTATCCAAAATCAGCAAATAAATGTACCATTCTCAAGGGAATTCCTGGCATTTTTACGAAGTGATAACTAGAACTACTTCACAACCAGAGTTTTAGCAAGTGAAAATTTAAATATTTACTTATTGAGTACGTGTCACTGGCTAAGAATAGGCGTAGTGTTGACACGTCAGAAATGTCCCCATCATTTTCCAAAAGTGGGTTGGAATCGGCCACCGTTGATGAGACATTCCACATCCTTTTTCCACCATTGTCCTCACCTCCACTCTCATTCCTTTTTAGATGCGAGGGCGAAGTGGGGACTGAAGTGATTGGGGAAACTCTGCCCGTGACATGTTGAAGCTGTTGTTGTTCTCGTGGTAGGGAGCCACCAATATTCTTCCCGGTTTGCATATTATTGCTATTATTATCATCCTTGACATATGTGGGTCCCGCATCCATCCCATCATCTTCGTATATCTCTTCCGGTCCCAAAAATAAGAGCTGCATCCTTCCAACCGTCATAGAGCCAGTTATCCACGTGAACAAGAAAAAGTAGATCTGGGAATGAGAACAGAAATATTATCGGTATGCAGCCCACAAAACTCATGTGAAGAATATTATGAGTAAAAATATTTATGAATATTTCATTTCTCCAAAAATTTAAGGTCAAAAGAAGCGCAATGAAAAACATTGGATTAGGTTGTCTCAATAAAGAAAATTTACTATGGTACTTTTGAGTGACACTGAAGAGCTTGGATTTGCATAATATACTTTATACGCAATTATATAAGTAAAAGCTTTCACTTTCAACTTCCACGTTAAAACCTGTCCCATGAAAACAAAATCCATTCGAGAGAATATTCATCTTTTAAAGGGTTCTTTGATAAGACTGTAGTTACACTCTTTGCAGTTATGTTATGTGCGACTGTAAGTGAACATATTATACAACTTTCAAAGAAACAAAATTGTATTTTAAATAGTACCAAAAGACCTTTCTTTCGTGTTGAATTTGTGCTAAATTTCTTGGATTTTTTATTCATAAAAACGTACAACATAAGAAATAAGCACAAAGTGCACAATCAGATTTACGAGAGAGTATCTCCACTCTACATTTCTTCACGACCTCGTGATTTGACATTTACCTGAAAGCACATTTGATATACAAAAATAAATTCGTAAGAACGAATTTAACTGGAATTCAATCGTCCTCGGGACTTGTAGGGAGTTCAAAGATATTGTTTTAGCAAACCACCGTTTCAACTCGCCTAACCGCTCGAATGGTGGTTACTATTTCCTAACCGCAGGGTGGTTACTATTTCAATTTAACCAGAGTAAAGAAAACCGAAAAAATGTAATTTTGATATGCGTTCCGAGGTTGTTGTGTACTTGAAGTACCTAGACATTTTTTAGACGTTGTTTGAGTGTTTATCTTGTACAACTTTTTTGCTTCAAAAGTTCGCAGTGTAATTGCATACGCAGTATGACAGTTCAAAAATTCAAAACTCGATCATGCAAACATGTTTACCAACAAAATATTATCTCTTTGTCTCATAACAGTCCCCGAAAAAAACGGGATGATTTACGGAAGCAAGTTTTTTTTTCAATTATGAAATATGATTTGAAACCAAGAACGGGAGCACCAAGTATTATCCAAGTTGCAAGCAATATTCAAATATTAACGGGCTTTGTTTTGCAAGCTTGCTCCAAGGTCACAGTGAAAGTCTTACGGAGCACACGTTTCCTGCATGGAAAAGCGGAGGTTTTCTTGTGACATTGTTATTGTTATTGTTGTGACATATGCGCACTTGCTGTGGGCTACAGTTTGTACGCGTTTGATCGCGCTCAGCAGGTATCCCTCACGCAAGTCATGGTCACGGTTACTTTTATATTACGGGTTTTGCAAGTGTTTGCGTATTTCAGTTGTTTACAACTTGAGAATTGCTTTGTGGCAGCATAGGAGGGAGACGGAATCTACTTTTTAATATTTCCTTTGAATTTCAATAGTGTCATGGGCGGGCTCCCGTGTTCAAAGATAATTTCCTGTTATTCCTTCAATAAAGAGCTTATAAATATCACGACGGTAAAATTTAATCTTGTTGTGATCTCCACGTTTTAAGAATTTTATTGGTGTTCACTCAAAGATATTGCTTTATCACTTCAAAGCAAAAATAAAATCGGCGGGTATGGCTAAATTACAACTGGGGCCTAACTGTGCTCAGAGGATACAAAGGAATGCCAAGTCATGTGTGGCCACAAGAAACTGCTCCAATTCCATAGGAATCTTTTGTATTCGCTTTTAAGGATATTCTAGCTCCAAAATACTTAATTAAGTAGAGGAACACAACGAAAGCATGTATAGATTAAAGTGAAGTGACTGATGCGACGAAGTTCTGCGAACTGTCAGCTTCCCGAATGCGTACATCTAATTCCAAACCTTGAAGTCAGGGATGAATGAGCAGGAGGAGCATCTCCGTCTCTTTTTATATCATCTCGTATGAATAATTCATGTCAGTGGGTAAATAGGTAAAGGGAAGTTTCATGCAAATTCTGAGTGCCAAGACTCTGGTCACAACCCAGCCAGATGGAGAACGTCTGTGTGTCTATAAATCCACATGTGAATTTACTTTGCGGAAAAAAATGGTGTACGACATTCCTGGAATTAGTCTGACACAAGTTAATGATAAGTGAATGAACTTTTTTTTGGAGCACCACCAGATACTGTCAACCAGCACACCTATTTTATCTTTTTTTTCTCGGAGTTCTCATTAGCATTCTTATGCAAATGTTGCGTGTCCATAGTCGGGCAACGGAGATTATTTCTCATTTTCAGAGAAAATACAGCCGACCTTTTGAACGGTAATGAATAATTCTGCGAAAGCTTGCTTGCTCATCACGAGTTGATCATGACACATTTATATTACAATAAGACTTGCTATACGCAATTTTTTCCGGGCACGTGACCTAGTTTTTGGAACATGTTATTTTTACCACTTTTGAAAAGAAATTATCAAAGGGTTCACAAGAACACAAGAGTGAGAAAAATCAAAGGGGACAAAATAATACCAGCCTGCTCTACACGACAAGGCCAGAGCAGCAAGACGTTTTAATATTGTATTATGTAAAAAAGTAAGGTCGTGATATTAAAAAGCGGAGAACTTAATTCTGCCTTTCTTAGAAATCAAAGCGTTTCAAGATGTGTGTCGCAACTCGCGAGATATTGAAAATGTGAGAAACTTGAGAATTTCAGGATTTTACTAAAATCATCAGCGTTAGTGACCTGGTACATATCTTTGACCTGTTTCGAGGGGTTGTTGTCGGTGTCTTCAGAATTGTCCCAGTTCATACGAACCAAGTCATTGTTACAACTGACCTTCAACAATTGCGTTGTGTTGGGCTTACGTATTATGTTAATATTTTTGCAAATTATATTCTTTGAAAGTTGAAGAAACCTTGTCACAATCTTCCCAGGTAGATTTGAGTAAATAAGGATGACAAGATAAGCTCAGCCGAGTAGGTCAGCATTCTTTGGAAACGTTTGATAAAGTACTTAAAATGTAGAGAAGATTCCAACTCTTTTATAGTTCACTTCAAAGGGCATTCTCGTTTTTGTCCTGCACGAACCCTTTTCACGAAATTATGTTGACAGTCTGCGCTCGATTTCTAAGCATTAGTTTAATGTAATAAGGATAATCCTGAACCTGCCCTAAAATTGTCTACGAAAATTCATCCGAATTCATTCTTTTTCCGAAATTCGCCGTGCCTACAAAGTTTGAAGATTTTTGCAAAAAAAAAGTTTACAAAACATATCGTCAATATCTCAGTAATATTTTAAGCTTGTAGGTCGCACTTTTCGGACCAATGATATTATACGTTCTCTGCCAAAGTGTACAACAATAAATAACGAAGACAGTGGCAAATGGAAAAGTGGCGTAATTTTCTTTCTTCTGTAAAAAAAATCCTCTGAAGCCAGTCAAACTGACCTGCAATAACAAAAATACACACAATCCTTTTCATCAATCATGATAAAAGCCCCTGAGAAAGATGGACGACTGACAGAGCGTCCGCAGACAATCTTTCTTGATCATTTGTCAATTTTGCACAATGTGATATTTCCCGGTTCTGAAAAAAAAATGACATAACTCTCCCGCTGTAAACAGCTCTATAGTAGTGGCAATACAAACTTAATAATACTAATGATCTATATAATAATAAGATTAATCCATTATTATAGAAACTAGGAAGATGGGCTTTGCACCAGTGATAATATACTTTCCTCAAATTGCCCACATTCGTCTGTGTACTTAATGTGATTCTTTTGTGCGGAGTAATGTGCACACTACACGATTTCTCTATTTACGACTACCTTCCGTTTCTTTCTTCGAGCTAAAAGGAATGAGGAAAAGCCACACAAACATAAAAAAGAGGAGCGCATTTTTCCTCGTCTCGAATCTGTGCGAATCTATTAACAAACTCACCCTTTTCTTCGTTTCCAGCCAGAAAATAAATGCGCACGAGATTGCATGCTCCAGCATTCACCATGATTGAAGACCATCCCGAAAAACTTTTCATTTCATTTCTTGTGAGAAGAGAAAATCTGGAATTTATTTATGGCTAGTCCACTCACTCACATATATATTTTTTAACCTCAAAAGTTCTTTTTTATTCATCTCGAACGGTATGAGCTTGGTTTTTTTTGTTGAATGGGGACACGTGGGAAAAGATGATAGGGAAGCATCATTATTTCTATAATATGACCACTTCCAGTGTTCTCCTTAATTCACAACATTAAGGAACGAATTCAATGTGCTTGATGATTCGCTTCTCCATTGAGAATCGGAACTGCGTAATCATTTCGATGAAAAGGAATGCATTTCAAAAAAAAGAAAACCACGAAGTGAACGAAGCTTAAAGACTACTTTCTTTCCTTTCCACTCATCACTTGAACAAAAAAGATCCTATTTTTTTCCGGAAGAGGAGGGTTTGCTCTAAGTAGTCGGAGTCAGCCAAGGGAATAATATGGTACTATGTGGTGGTGGTGAGTGCCACACGCTGCACAAATTTTCCATTAATAAACCCTGCACGATCAGTGAAAATGGAAATTGCATTAACTTCGAAAAAAAACGTGGTGATACATAATTTTATTTCTTGAAAAGAAAGTATAATATCTCCACGACCTGAAATTCGAGCAAATATTGCTTTTATTCCACCAATTCCAAACTAATTGTGCGAATCAATTTTAAAAAAATATTTGTCCCACTGGTATTCCACCCACCCACCAGTTACATAACTGACGGAATCGTCATGTGTATACGAACGACTAGTGATAAGCATATTGCGTTTTTTAGGGTGGAATAAAAATCTGGAATGTATGTGAACTCTGGACAATTTGGAAAATATATCCCTTTCAGGATATTTTATCTGTTCGATATATCCCAGTAGAAATTGCTTACTCATCTCTATCACACTAGCGGTGATGCACTGCAGAGTGGAATGAATACTGCTTCTGTCAAACCTCTTTTCAGTTTCTATCTATCTTCTGGTATAAAAGGAGGCGGAATAATCATCTCCACGGGAGAAGCAAGAAAAAAAAGTAAAACTGGCCTTAAAGGTGGAGGAGGAGTGCTCCGAACTCTTGGAGTCCAATCTATCTCCATGTCATTTGTCTTTGTCTAGCGGAGACTACCAGAGTACTGTGTTTGGTTTGCTTTCAAGTTGTGGTGCAACAACCACGATTACTTTTGGGGCTGACGACGGAACAGTCATTTATAGTATTTCCTCTATGCTTGCATCACGGAAAACCACAACAGCTTTAAATGTATAGTGATAGGCAGGGCGTGAGACTATTATTTACAAAAAAATACTTTTTTTATTCACAGATGTAGTAAGAGATTATCCAAATCTACTTATCATCTTGTGATGGGGACGGGAAAAGGAAGATATTGTATTTCTTTTCTCAGGAATATCTTTTCTCTCACTAAAGATAAACAAGAGATTACATGTTTTTGTTGTGGTGGTTGCTTTCCTATTTTCGATGATTAATTTTTCTGGCTCGTTGTAACTAATGTTCTGTTAATGATGGAGAACAAACACCAAAACCTATAAGACTGGAATAGTGAACGCTCCACAAAACTCTATAAATGGGAAAAAAACAGACAACTCATACGTCGGAATACCCCATCTTGACAAATAATTCAATTCAGCATTTCCTTTTTGCAGAGCGAAATGCATTCCGCTCGGAAAACAATTTTTTTTTGGCTTTCTTTCGAGGCGATTGAAATGGCACCATGCAACACAAAATTCCTGCTGTTGAACGAATTTATACAATACTGGATTTTTTTCTTGGCAGGGAAAAAACGTTCTCAGTAAAACTGTCAAATAGTAAAACAAATGACCCTTTTTATATTTATTTTAAAAAGTCGTACTTTTTAATGTCATTTTAGGAAGCAGAATACAAGCTTTACAGTATTTCCCATTTTTTTTGCCAAACCCTTTGATAAATCTGTTCCTAAGTAAATACGATGGGCATGAAATGAACAAATGGGTCACTGGCTGTGGACAAAGAAAACCCACAGAAGATAAACAGAGCGGGTTACTCCACAAAATAAAATTGTTGGTTTGTGGTCCAATTGACTTTTCTTGTTAAGCTGGACAAAGGAAATGAAACTTTAATCAGGAACTCGTTAATTTCTCCCGTGTTAAATGTAGGCACCACCATTCTTCGCTTGAGTAAATACAAAGCCCAGATTTGATTGAGGTCCGGGGACCCTCCTCTTTGGGGATTCTCGTTTGTCTTTCTTCAAACAAATAGTGGAACTGTAACTCTAAAAATAGGTATCTGCACTACATTCAACCTACGCGTATCCACTTTCTGAAACTTACTTTCTGTCGGATGAGTTATATTTAGAAGGGAAATTCGCAGGAGTTTTTCAATTTTGAATGGTCATCCAGGAAACAGGTAAAGTTTTGCGGTTTCCTTATTCGCATAAATTACCTAAATAAAATCCAGAGAAAGCCCAAATGAAATCTGATATTATTATAGAACTTCAGTTGTGGTTTGTAAAAATAGCTCCTGATATTTCGTTAAGCATAACTTGGGTTTGTGGATTGTTGGTTTGATTGACGCAACCCTGCAGCGTTCCCGTCTTCAATTTTAATAACATCTCACATGTCAATTTTATTAGCTAGTGCTGAGCTGTTTACATGAAAACATGTGCAGAAGACTATTACTCGACAGGAGTAAGCATAATAAGATAAAATTAACTAAGAAAACCCTTCTTTGGTTTTGTTCATCAAACAAATCCTACTTTTGAGGAAAGCCTGAAAAGAATAATGCGAAAAACATGAGAGTTACGTCAGTTAATAAACACAGCCTAATGAATGGGTACGAGAGCCAAACAAAGGAAAAATACTTTGTGTACATTTTTTACTCTTATCTGCACGAACTGTAATTCCTCCTTGTTGTATCTTCTTATTAGATAGAACAACGATAACTGAAGTTATAGACCAGATGTTGAAAAAAAGATATTTGAGTTCGTAGTAGTAGGAAAGCCTAATGGGAATTTCCCTATCTTTCATAAAGTTATTTATTTATTCACTTGTTTATGAACAAAGTCGTTTTTTTTCTCTCTGCAAGAGTCTCTAGAGCGAAAGACCTATTTCTTTTTCTTTTGTTCCGCTCCCCAGTTTTTTTTTTGCTACCACATATAAATAGTGCGCTACTTATGCCCTCCTGTCAGCAGACAGACCAGTAGACATTTCTTTGACATTTCTCTAAGCACATTAGGTCGGATTTGGAAGGAAAATTTTCCTTAAGATACGTACCTATTGTGTGCATAAATGCTCCGTAAATGGATCTTTTTTATGGAATGGAAGACATGATAACTTTGTTTTCGTCTGCATCCCTCCTAAAAGCCTGTTTTCCACACATCACCTAATTTCTATTTCAAAATTCACTCAAAGGGAAAGACAAGCGATGAGAGGAAGTGAAAGATGAGCTGCTGAAACGGAATGAAAAGAGGACGAAGGAAATCGCATCAAATGGAGCTGAGGTGATGGAAATGATTAAAACAAACAAAGCTGCTTAGGTGACTTCCTTTCAACCAGTGTTGGAGCTCAGGATGGTCCTTGCTCTAACACAATAAGCTAAAATACTATTAATAATGCAACAAGGACGGCGGCAGCACCTTACCGCAGTGATATTGTAATGGATATGGCTTTGTCGTGGAGGTGAAAAGTTGTTTCACAAGAAGACACATGTCTTGAATAATTTACTAACATTAGTGATTCTGCATTAAGAATTTTTACTGACCTTACGAGTACGCGTGAAACAAATTTAAAAGTTGTATTATTTGATTAAGACTAAAAGAAAAGCCTCATCTAGTCTCCGTTGGAGTTCTTTAAAACTAAATTTTTCTTTGTAACTCCTACTTACCCTTGACTTCTAATTAAAGTAGTTTGAAGAAAGTGTCTCTGCTTCTCCGATATTTTTTTCTTATATATTCTTGTGTACTTATATCTGATTTAACAAACATAGTGAAACTTTCATGTTGCGTCTTTATCTTTATGATGATTATTCAGCGGTTATTTTTTATCTGATTTGATATTGAAACAAGTCTGTGTGCTAAATTGAGTCATGTGTAGGCTACAATTTGTTTATTCAAAGAACACCTATTTTGTCACAATCTTCACATGGAAGCCAGGATAATTATTGCCAGCATCGATTGAACAGTAAATTGTGGTAGGTACCTATTCTTGATGCGACGAGTCAGAAAAAACTGGAGCCGATAAACTTAAGTGAAAGTGCACATAAAAGTAAAATCCTGTTAAATGAACTTTTCTCCATTTCCGCCATCATTAGTCACGCGTTGTGTAGCACAGTTTTTTTGTGCAGCTGCATAGTACAACACTTATTTTTTATGGTTGGCACATTACCTACCTTTTTCCCTTTTTCCACGAGACATTAAAAACAGGAAATTGTGCAAAAAGATGAACACCTATTATTTTCATGCGAGTTACTGTAGCTACCTATATGCATTCATGTTTTTTCCCGGTAGTTCCTTCATCGCAAAATAATAAATGGAAATGAGGAAAACCGGGAGTGCTTTGCAATTTGTACCAGATCTGTCATTTTTACATGTGTAAATACGATAAAAAGAAGGAGATATAAGTATGAAGGGTAATGTCTTTGTCAGTCAGCGTTTAAGGAAGCGGAAAATAACTCATGACAGCTAAATAATAATTCTTGGCGGGTACGTACGACATGTAATTACGCTGGCGTGCACATCCACCCAAATTTTCAGACTTTGTTTAGGTTTACAAGTTCGATGACAGACTGGAAGGTGCTCTACTGCGATGCGTGACTTTTTTTTCTGTACAACTCGCTCGTAGTTAGTGACGACTCGTTACCTTCCGTATTCTCTACTAAAATTAGGACGTACATCAAAACACGGAACAAAAAACTATTAAGTAAGAAAAAATAGGATGCAAAACTCATCAACATAAAAACCGAAGGAGTTTGCGAAACGAGGAAAATAAGGGCATTGGAAGACTACAGGAGATAGCAACCGTGTTTGTAAGCCAAGTTCTCCTCCAGAAAATGGTTCTGTTACTCGATATTTTAGGAGAAGCACGAACTAGTCTGTTCATCACGCAACAATCAGACGAGACATTTTTATATTCGTGTCATCGTTGTACACAATTCCAATCGAATAAACTTCCAGTCTGAAGGTTTGTATTGCATATTCACATAATAATAAAGTTTCGTATGGACAATCAGTACCACGCGCTCCTATAATTTTCATTTTCGCGCAGCCAGGATCTTTTATGCCTTTCTGTATACGTCTGTGATTCGGGTATATTTTTTAGAAATTTTATAATTGTGAAAACTGGACAACATAAAGTGCACGTTTGGTTGATTTCATTAATTATTTAAAATTATTCAAATCATTATGGCTCTTCCTCGGGAGCTGAAGTTACTTCGTGCCAAGTTTCAAATAGTTCTGCTCACACGTTCGCGAGTTGTCGTGTCCAAGTTGTAACGGACGGATGGTGTAAGAGCAAAAACATAAGCAGCACATTGCCTGTATTCCTCTTAATGTCAAGCTTCATGTTGAATTAGCAGAGCTGGACTCATTTGTCTGGGAATCCCAGGATGTAGTGCTTCAACATGAAAGTTTTTTAGTGTTTCTTCTTGATGGGTTGTTTCCAGTCGATTGATAAGTCTGATGAATCTCCCACATAGTAACAAGATGACCAGGAAAAGATGCCAATGAATTGTATCACGAAGTATGTAGCTGCTAATAGCATGGCTAAAAATATACTTGTTTGAACACCAGGAGTTCTGAGATTTTCTAGGAAGAAAACAGTTTTGCATGGATTGTTTTCACGTTTGAAATTGGGATCCCAATTCAAAATTTTATGAGAAATGTTCCAGGCCTGCAAACGTGCTTCAATTAATAACTACAACATGACATTAAATTTTTATCATTCATTTGAACCATTTCCCTCTCGATCGTGTTCTTTTCTTAATTAGTCAATTGACAAAAATTGTAAATGTAAAGGAATCATGGAATACAAGTTAGAACTCGATAATAACATCCTGCTTCCTGAAATTTAAATTATAACTTCACAATAGAAGCTAGACGAAGTGGCTTAAATTTTTTCCTTTATAACCTTCCTTTTTCCTTTCATTTAACTTTTTTAAACCGATAAATATTTTATTACCGTGTTGGAGTTGACTATTAACTGAAATAAGTATCCCATTAAGCTTCTTCTCCCGAAAAATGTTGATGTGATATTAGTAGTGCATGATTTACTTGAGAAAGATGATTGCCACTTTAGTCCACGTTCTGATACTTTTTCAACTTGTAATTTAAAACATGTTGAAAAGCATGAAGTGGTCTTATGTATTTTGCCAAGAAACATGTTCCGGAGAAACACTCTGAAATAGTCGAAGAGCGCAGTTTTTTATTTATTATGTTATTATGTATCATTTTATGTTGTCATTAAAAAAAGAAAGGCGACGCCCGCCCATATAAAACTCGTGGTTTTCCTTATGAATTCCAAAATACATTGTAAGAGCAATTGTGTACACTTTCGCTCAGCAAAATTTTGTGAAAGCCAAGGACCATCAGAAAAACCAAAAATATCCAAGAGTTCTTATTCTTCCATTCGACTAATAAAAACAACATTTTATTATCGTCTGAATTCCGTTCTTATCCACTTTGCAAAACCTGTTTCGCTTCTTAACACATGTTTTCTCAATTCCAACAAAAAAAAATCAGCTTAAAAGGAACGATCCTTTACCCCCTCAATATCATTCCACTTGTGCTGTTTTTTTCAACAATTTCTCAGTCAAGATAATAATATTATGCACTTGGCTCAAACTCCTCCTTGCAAATATGTTGGAAGCACGCAAACTTAAGTGGCACACATAAGTTTTCCTAATGCGTGTAATGTGTTCAAAAAGATGGCGAATTGCTCGAAAAGAATCAAGTTATGCAACTCTCCTCCATGAAACAGTGATAAAGTGGAGGAACGTGATGGTTGTTTCCTCCTTCCCATCATCCTTCCTCGATGCTCCAATTCAAGACAAATTTTGCAACACTCAAACCAAGTCTTATTTCGTTCTGTCAAAAAATACAAATTGCGGGTTGTTCGTATCCATCTAAGGGCACTTTTTGTGCTCTTTGACGCTCCCGAAAATTGCCCGCAGTTCACACACATT
>JAHZNF010001178.1:0-15937 GCA_027744215.1 Troglopedetes dispersus
GTGCACTACTTCGTGGTATTCCACGTAGAATGAACACGAATAAGGATTGTTGCATAGGCTATATTTATTCTAGTGGAAACAGTTAAGTCAAAGCCATTTCGGAATTGTAGACACTTATCATGCTATTGGAATCGGGAAACATGGTTAGTTTTTCTACAACATGTATCCTTCTGTCCTGCCAGATTGTTCGCGGAATGGATATGACGATCGAATAATGGAATGTTAAACGAAGCGTGTCTACCTTTTTAACCCTCAAATCATTTGGATCTAATATTTTTATCATGAGCTTTACGCAGACCGTTTTTGAGTTCCCTCTTTCCTCTGATCGAATGCCAGGTTCAAGTAGAAAAATTTCACTTTGAGTTCCACAGTTACATATGCTTACTCATTTTGCCGTCTAAGAAGCCACTTTATATCAAGTCCAAGTTTATGCCAATGCCAATTGACATTTTGTGAGTGAGAATAGAATTATTTGAAAGTCATCAATCCCATTTTTTGATAGCTTATCATCAGTCATTTGGGGATTCTTTCACAATTCCATATATCCCTCGTAAAAAGTTTGAAATCAACAATAAACAGAAATTGCAAGTCATTTCAAGTAATTGACATTTACTCATTATTAACGGTAAAATGGTGATATTCAGAAAATTAATAGGCAGATCGATCCTGCCAAACGCAAGGTCCCCACACACAAAAAGTCGTGTAAACACGTGTTTGAAAAAAAAAACTGAACGCATTTCCCTGATGTAAATAATTGGGCAAAGGATTACTGCGAGGCATAACATTCGCCTTCAAAAAAAATCCATTAATACATCTTCACATTATAAAATGTAAGCTTGCACGTATTTACTGGGAGGAAGGCATGGATAATGTAAATATGGTCCGAGGTTAATTTTATAAATGCCAAGATTGTTTACATGAAAGTAAACAGGAATATCCATGTTTATTTATCTTTTTTTGTAGTTTTGCCTGTTGAAGGAGGACACATTCAAGTCGAACGTGCTTTGTGTGTTCATCATTTGGCTCTTCACTGCATGTAAGTATATATTACAAACTATAGATAGGGTTTTCGTTCATATTATGATGTATGCCATAACTAATTGTGTCATAATTCTTTTTTTTTCTACAGCCAGCCTGGCCGTGATGATTCCAGCGTAAGTGTAAATGAAAAGAGTAGAGGAGAAGACGTCATTCATAATAAAATTGATGATACATTATTATTACACTTGGCTCTTTCTTCTTAAACACGTGCTTCGTGCTTTGAACATTATTCTCAACTAATTACCATTTAAATTAGTCGTTAGTTGTGAAAGAGGGAGAAAAAAACCCATTTTCTTGCTGTAATGATGATTCTTTTCTTACAACTGCCATTATACGTCCTCTTTCGTTCCGCCTTTTTTCCAACCTCTCACGAGAATCGTAAATGTGCACTAAATAAGCAAGTACATATTACAAGTGTGTTTTCTTTTGCAAAAGAAAGAAATCAACTCGACAAGCGAAAACATTCTTTCACGTAGAAAATTACACAGTGGAGAGCACTCCGCGAGATGATCGCAAACTGCAAGAAAATGGAAATGGCGTGAGCTGCTCTTTTCTAATGGGAATTGCACATTGTAATCTTTTCACTGTTTTATTCTTACACTACATAGAGAGCCTATAACGATTGCCACGTTGACAGTTGCCTCCATTATCCTAACATGCTGTGTCATTGTCGTCATGGCGAATGAGTTTCCTGCTTTTCCCGATAAGCTGGTTCGATGGTCGGATACGTTCAGTCTGTGTTGGAAAGATCGCAGCATTTTCGTCGTGCTCGTCATTGCCACCATATCTGTAGCTACGGGTTTAACCATGGTGAGTGTCTTTTCTATACAATGTAATAAATCATTCCTTTCTTCTTCTATGAACAAAGATCGGACGCACACTTGTAATAACGTACTTCAATAATAGGAGCCGATGATGGCTCAAGGCTAATGACGAAATGAATCAATGAATAAATTCTCATACATGCTCGCAAATACTTTAAGAAGAA
This sequence comes from Troglopedetes dispersus, assembly GCA_027744215.1. NCBI lineage: Eukaryota > Metazoa > Arthropoda > Collembola > Entomobryomorpha > Paronellidae > Troglopedetes > Troglopedetes dispersus. Next base: position 2,030 of record JAHZNF010001178.1, read on the forward strand.
TTCTGCTTACATGAAGAGAACAAAAAATCGTATAAAAAAGGTTGACAAATAGCCAGTAGTTTCAATTGGTAATGTTTCTGTTTACAACACCATTTGGCACTAAACACTATCGTCTTGGTTTATGACATCATTTTGCCCACTTTCATCTTCCTAAGAAGAAGGCTATATATAGTGCAATGTAGATATACAGAATCAGAGTGGGTAATCACGGGAGTGAAAATCCACTGTGCATGGCTGATAATATGTTGCGTTAAATCGAGTGTTAAATTCAATGGATTGTTTCAAATTTCCCTTTTTAAATCAGAAGGATTTCCTGGATATCTTTCCCCCTTTTTTTCATAATCTCTCTCGTTAGAATATCTTTTTATATAACCGTGTAAGCCCCTTTTTAGCATTTTATTTTCTTGGATGAGAAAACACAAGAAAGACTATTATTTACTGAAACCTTGAGATGGAAAGAAAGGATTCATCATGAATTAGAATTGCCAAGTGGTATTTAGTGGGAGGCATGTATTTACTACAAAGATTCAGCGGAGTTGTGATGTGAAATAAAAACAAGGAAAAAAGTGCGAGCAATCGATAATATATATAAAGACCGATTTTGTTCAGCAAATATGCGTGCTCAACCATAATGCTGCTCCTCAATAGTTATGTAATGTACTATGTAGTATATGTGTTGATATAAAACTAATATTTTTGTGTATGGATGTGGTAAGTGCTTCTCACTAAATCCTCAGGCGCTTTACGCTCTCTTATCTACTTTTAGTTGAGCTTTGATCGGAGTACGTTTACTATGGGTCGTGGTTACCATCCAATGAACGGGACATCATACGACACGACTGGCAACAGGATTAGCAGCGCTGTTGAAACTGACACCAGGGAAAGCAGAGGTGGCAATCCCGGAGAGCTGGATGACTTGGACTTTTCTTCCACCGGGAGCTTGTTCTTAACTGATACACAGGGATTTCCGTCGGAATCCTCTACCTTCACCTTGTCCTCCACTTTGACTGATGACAAGAGCGCGAGCGGTAAGCGAGAAGAAATGTATTTTAATTCCTGTCTTGTTTAGAAACAAAACCCACGTAAGAACCTTTAGTCCATCGTCCATCCTTCACTCATATTCAAAGAGTGACTTGGGTGAACAACGTGACATGCTTTTTCCAAATTATAATTACGTACGATAAACATTCAGATAAGGTATGGAGAAATCTTACTCATCAAGAGGTTTTCTTATAAACTGACAGAGCACTTTGGCGCCGAGTTTGACGCAAATAATATTGCCATAACGGTCATTAACTTATCTTAAAAGATAAAAGTTTTATTATGATACCGCTCTTCCACTTTCCATATTCATCTATTAATCAAAACATTATTTTTCAAAAAGGGGGCAAATGAGATTTGCTGAAATTCATACCTCCTCGCTCCCTCCTCCAAAAGTAAAAAATGCCAACAACTATAGCAGAAACCGTAATTTTAGTCGTTCTGGAAATTGCCGGGTTGGCCTGCTCCATCTACGGCCTCTGGTTCGAATACGTGATTAATCTTTCCCTCACCGGTATCCTCTACTGCAGTATCTGGTATGTATTAGGAGGTATATCACACCTTCTGGGGCTCATTTCGATTGCCCTGGAAAAAACGGAGACGGATGAACTGAAGGCGGAATCGCAGGANGGCCTGCTCCATCTACGGCCTCTGGTTCGAATACGTGATTAATCTTTCCCTCACCGGTATCCTCTACTGCAGTATCTGGTATGTATTAGGAGGTATATCACACCTTCTGGGGCTCATTTCGATTGCCCTGGAAAAAACGGAGACGGATGAACTGAAGGCGGAATCGCAGGAGCTTCTCCAGCAGCACTACCTCACCGCGTGGCTCGCCGTGGTTGTCGGATACCCCCTGATGGTCACCTACACGTGGATGCAGCTGTACCCCACGATCTTCGCCCAAGCTCACCTCTTGCTCGCAATACTTCCCGTGCTTACCTTGATTGGACAAAGCTACTACGGGATTGTGAGGACCACTCAGGTTTGCATGACGATCGCCTCCATCTCTCACTTTATCCTTTGCTACGTAGCTGGAGACATCTGGGGATGGGCAAGTGCACTCTCCATGTTTATCAATATTCTGGCGCTGTCCACTCCGACCAAGTATCATGTGTGGGCCTTTAACCCTCGTGAACTCTTTGTGATGGGGATAGCCATCACCTCGGTTCTCATGAATACCTCCATTTCGAATGCAGCCAGTGGAATCACAAAAATTAATTGATTAGAATCGGACCCGTATAAGTGATGAGAACAACAGGAACAAATTGCTTCAGCAAATGAATTACGAATTTTCTATTGTACAATTTACTTATCCATCTTATTTCTGTCTCATTAAAAAGGGTAAGATGTGACTTCAGACTTCCCCATGAGAATCGTTGCCAGTGTTGCTCTGATTAAGGCCACATGTTCCATCCATAAAGATTTAAGATCGTAAAGTCAAGATTATGATCCGCGCTTTATTCAGGCAGGATCTGCATTTAATGATATCAAGATGGTAATGTGATGAGCATTTTGCAATGCTTGGGGAAGGAATTTTTGCGTGGGCCTATTTTTGTGCTAATAGAGTCTCCGAAAACCCATAATGAAATTCCAGCTTTTTCCACGTTGCACATATTTTTCCCGATGAGTCAGAAGAATGAGGAGAGTCTACAACGGAGAAAGCTAAATCGAGTGAAAACGGGCCATGACAGTGAAAGCAGCAGCTGGAATGGTGGTAACTCTGCAGTAAAAAATTATTCCGATGAGCATTTCTCTGCTGTTGCGAGCCAGAGTAGTTTAGAGTAAAACCAGGGAAGGCAAGCAAGCGTTCTTTTCTTGCTTATCTGCTCACCATTGCTACGTGGCATACATCAAGCTTAATGTGGCTAATGTATTGCCCTCCGTCAACAATAAATTCTCGTGATCACTCACAGTTTTTTTTTCGCCTTTTTTATAATACACTACGTCGTGTTTCTTATTTTTTTCTGTCCTTCACTCTCCTGATAGGCACCTACTAGACACTTAGTTCTGCCCAAGCACATTCCTTCGATGGGATAAGGCAAGCGACGGTCCATGACTATGGGTGTAGGTCAAGCAGGCATAAAAACTAAACCATGGTCCAGTAATAACCCCCTCCCGGAAATATGGAGGCAGTACCCAGCGAGTATACTGTATAATATGGTGCTAGACATAGTGCTCTATCGAACAATCCAATTTCATCCTGCAGAACTTTTTCCTTTGGCTTAAGGTAAATGCAATGTGACACTTTAAGGACGTTCGGAGGGCACGTTCCTTGAATTTATCTTGAGAGTGGTTTGCTAGTGTGTGGTGCTTTGCTGGCTACCTCTTCATCTTGTCAAGTCGTAAAATAACATAGCAATAACAGCTCTGAAAAATTTTCAGGGAGGATCATAAGATACAAACTGAGCCTGGCTGTAATGAGCTCCTTGCATACTTACTTTCAGAAATTCCAGGTTTTTCCCCGGTCACTTTTTTAACCCCAAGTTTACATGTAGAAGCTTGATGCAAGCTAAACAGAAGGATTCCTATATACACTTCCCTTTTAAAATATGTGGCAACAGTTAAAAGTGTATCTCTTCTGCAGGCAAATCTTTTTATGGAAATTGCCAATAAGAATAGAATGTCTGCATCATCGCACTGGAACGCTTGCTGGAAATTCTTTAGTAAACTTGCTTTTAAGTTCTTGCCTTGAAAAAAAAAACTTCTTGGTTGGTTTGATAGGTACTCGTTTCAGACCTTTGTAATTAGTTTTGCCATGAAACATACGGCAGAAAGCTGGGAAATTCCAGAACGACGGAAAGAGTGAGAGTTGAAGCTTTGAAATATTTGAGGAAAAGGAAAGACACTCTTCCTCACTCAACCCTGTTTTCTCTCTTCTCTGGTGCTAATGCATCATCGTATGCTTTTCTCACTCGTTTTTAACGGACCACCAATAACATGCGAATGAGGATGAGAGACGTTTCCTCGAAAAATATTTTAGTTTGAAGACAAGCCATCTCTGGATATACTGTGGAGATGATGTCAAAGGAAAAAAAACTTTTAGATCATGTTACAAGAATAAAGTGGAGAAGAGAAAGTTGCTGTTCATGGTGTTGATGAGGATGAAAGGATATGATGAATAGTGGCAAAGCCACCAAATGGTGCAAACAGCTTTAATATATTCTTTCCTCCTTCCTCTGAGAATTTTTTTTGGCTTAGGAAAGAGTGGAGTTGGCCAAACCGTTGCAGAAGTGCTGTGTATATGTACGTAGTACTCTCTGGTCGCCAATGCCAGTCACACAAGGGGAGCTTTATCATCAGAGAAAACTCCAGAGAATTATTATTATTTAGCGAGCGCTGCAGCTAATTCGGTAAAAGTGTGAGAAAAAAAGTAAAAGAGCATCCTACTTGGGGAAATTTTTCTTGGACTTTTTAAAGCGCGATGATGTAACTTTACTTCAAGGGATAACATGTAACAGAAGACTATTGGTGATGCAGACTACTTATCAAATTGCTTTGCGCGAGTGTCTACTCTTTCCTTCCTGCACAATTATTTGCTTTTAGGTTTTTCGAATATATTCCTGTACGAAATATTTTTTGTTCTGGGAATGGATCAAAGTATACGAAAGGACTGCCTTGATACTTTTTTCCTTATAAATTCCTACCACACAAGTGCTACTACACATTTGCTAATATGTACACATTTAGTCCACCCAAAAAAAGAGAAAAAGAATTAGCGAGGAAAGTTAGTGTTTTATTCCCTGACATGTATATGAACTTTCTATTTACCGACTGGAACAATGTCGGATGTAAGCATTTTTTCCCCCTCCGGATAGAATAGAGTGGCTTGAATTGATGTTTTCTCTGTTACAATAATAATGCATGTTATTGGATCTCCCTGTGGAGAAAGTGTTAATATAAATGGAATGCGATGGGAGAGGGACACACAAAAAGCTAAGGAAGAGAAATGCTTACTTATTACACGCTCCCGCCAGCCTCAACTCCCACGACTATCATTTGTAGTCATAAAGAGAGAAGTTTGCTCCTTGTTGTGTACAGAATAAATGTGCAACCAGAGAAGAGGCGAAATGCAACAAAAAAACCTTTCTTAAAGAGAAAGGCTTGATGTAAAGCATACTTTTATTAAACACAAAAGCAGGACATTGGAGCTGTTTGGTGGAAAAATAAAAGAATTAAACCGTCATGGTGTGAGAGGTTCTTTTCGATTTTTTCTCTAATACTTTTGTATATAAAAACGTGTCTAATAATTTATTGCAATTGCGTTGGGTGGCAGTATTTGGAGATATGTACCACTAACACCCATCAAAAGTTTCAGCTGTGGCCAGTATACACTTTCGATTTCCGCTTTTTGTTTCTTCTCTCAGGAGTTACTACGTATGTACTTTTCAAGTCAACAAAATGACAAGTCCTTCGGTACAAAAGTGGGAAAGTAGAGAAAGCGGTTGTTATAATACAGATGTTGTAGAAAGGATTAGTGTACCGCTCTGCTGTAATTGAAGTGGTCCGTTACAAGAAAACATGAAAAAAATCAAACTTCACTGAAAAAGATAACACTTTTCTTTCTCTCAAACTTCTTGTTATGGTATGGTGTAACTCTGGCAAAAGTTATTATTACTAGTCGGAGAATACTACTTTAATAAATCTCACAAAGAATACTTACCCTCATGCGTGTGCTTTATTTTGTAGTAAACACTTTTTTCTTGTTGCGCAACATCCTCTTTAATATCACTTTTACGTGCTGCTGGCATTCTCTCTTATTAGGTGGTTTTATTTTCTTTGAAACTTTATTGGGAGGATCTGAGGATGGAAAAACACAAAAAATAATGAAAAGGAGAAAAAAAAGTCGCTGTTATGTAATTCCGGTTTTTTTTCCTTTTTTTATTCTAACTTTGACTCAATAAAGCTTTTCTGTTTATCTTGGAAGTTACCAGGAAAGAGCTGTCAAACTTCTTAAAACAACATTATTGACAAAAGGGTTGTAAATAAATCCTGGATTGTAACAGATTTCAGGAAACGGATTTTTGGTTGGTTCGGTTAATAGTTTAAACGAATTCCGGAACTATCCCTGACTTCCTTGAAATTAAACTTTGCTACTTGTCATAATGCATGAACACTTCAGAGATCCACTAAATCTGCTGATGTTAAAGTGACTTAAAAATGTTTCTGTTAAGTTAATATAATTTTTCTGTGTTTTTTTCTAATCGCCAACTACTCAGATCCATTGGGACGAGGGAAAAGATCAACATCAACAATGCCCAGTGATTCAATCAATGACATTGTCGACACTGACATGAAACCGAAAAAATCGAGGGAGCGTCGAAGCAGTCTCAATAACATCGAGACAACGACTGGTGCTTTGCTGGAAGTGGGAGGAAGTTCCCTACAGAAAAATTCCATCTCCTCAGTTCCCCCGAGTTCAGAAGGGATCATAAATAATAGAGATGATGGAGCTTCCATCTCATCTTCCCCTTCATCGGTGGCTCCTGTGATGCTGGATAACTTGAGCGATAATGCGAACCCCTCTTTATCATCTTCTAACACTACTTCTTCCAATGAAAACCGGAACGCAAATCAAATCGAAAAAAAGAAAGTGGAGGTAGCAGAAGAAAGACAACTCTTTGACCTGAAAAAAGTTGCCTGGAATGGTAATGGTGATGAGCCGGGGAAAAGTAAGAGGAACACTTTATGGAATAAGGAAACAACCGGTCTGAGTGAGAGTTATGATGATGATACCTCGGGGAAACTGGTGCCAGTTGGGAAGGCAAGGAAGACAACGAAAAGATCAGGATCTGTTAACCCTGATGCTTCCACTACCACCATCTCAACAAAAAGCAGCAGAAGTGCTACCAGCACCATCAACGAAGTAAAAACTTCAAAGGAGGTAATGGAGAAAACAAAGCCAGTTTTTGTGGAGGAGGAAGAAGACGAACTCATGGAGGAGGCAGCACTCCACCGCCAAGTCATCAAAAACCAGGGGATACGGCACAAGAGAACAAGTACGAGTAATAAGCCTTCATCTTCATCAAAGAAAGTGGCACGGTTACCGAGCACAACTACAACGGAACAGAGCACTGGCGAGAATGTGAACAATGGGGAGAAATTTAAGAAGCTCCCAGAAAGAGAATTGCAGACTGTAGCAAGTGGGAGCATTGCCCAGCCGGAATATGCTCATACTTTGGCTCCTTTCTCAACTTCTGAGATGAAAACAACAACATCAGAAACAACTGTGGACTCATTATTAACCTCAACGGTATCCCTACTCTTACCAATTCGCGAATTACTCCAACTTTTTCCTCTAGAACAGAAGCAAACGAGGCGACCCAAAAGATCTCATTATGAACCGGGACTCGGGAACAGCGAGACCGCTGCTCATCCACATCGCCACACAACCGGTAGCTACTTCTTCAGGAGAAACCCAAGTGAAGGAGCAGAGGAAAGCTTGGGACGCTACTTTACGGACCGGGTCAGAACACGCCATTCTTATTCTACTCAACCAACTTGGACGGAGCAAGTGACAATGAGAAGCATTAAAAATAATGACAACCGTCACAATAATAAAATAAAGACAATGGTTCAGGAAGAAGACGAGGATGAGGATTCTCGCAGCAATGAAAATGATAATGATGCTTTAAGCAATGATGACAATTTAAATTTTATCAACTCTCATTTCGTCGATCATCATAACCGTAAATACTATGAGAGAAATTATCAACCGCTAAGATCTTCCTCAGTAGTGACTTCTACTTTTACCTCAACGTCGAGGATTAGAAGTGACAGCACAGAGGAAGGAGAAAGCATTGAAACGAGGAGTAATGGAGCAACTTTCACCGACTCCGTTCCCATTACTCCTATCCCAGCATCATCAGTATTAGTGCCAAAGCCGGTTAATGACGATGATCCCGCAAATGATAACGATGACCTTGTGATATTAGCACGTAGTGGTAGGCAACGCAGATACGGAGCGGAAGGAAGCAGTGGAAATCACTACCATCCTCCTGCAACAACAAAGACATTAATATTATCTAGGTACACTAAGGAATACGACGACAGTGCTGGTGCTAGTAATAATAATAATAATTTACACAGTGAGTCTCATCAACGCACAAATGATGTCGCTGTGGACAGTAACAATAATAATTTTCCCAATACTTTTATTCAAGATGAGATCCCGACCGATGAGCCGAATAGGTTCAGTTATGCCCTCAAAACTAGTGGCGTGTACGATGAAGCCTACCCTAAAAGTAGTAGTGATCACCATCATCAGATGAATGGTGAGCCAGACTCGACCTACTCATCGTCGTCGTCTTCGCCCACAAGAGAAACTTTTATTGATAGGGGTAATCTCAATAGTAATAATATTCAAGACATGGATAGATTTAGAAAGTACGGTGACGGCAGCAGCAGTTCCCGTAATGACATAGTTTTTGCACAAAGTGACCGTGGAATTGAAGATGATGGGTTGGTTGCGGAGCGACGTGTCGTTGAACCCACGGTATCCCCCATACCTTGGCTGTTGGGAAATGGTGTGAGTGACAATCATAAGGATCGTGGTGAGCATGATAATAACAATCAACAGTATCAACATCGACATCACCAGCAGCACAGTGGGTCGAGTCAAGTAATCAGTGATGATAATAATGAGGACAGTAGTAAAGGACGAAGTGGTGGCGGTAGTAGTGAAAGTGAGCGTGCTCGTGCTACCTCGTGGCATCAAGAAGTTTGCCTGGATAGCCCGCATTATGTAGTTTACTCGTGGGTTCTCTGCATGGTCTCATTGGCTGCATTCCTGAAACTCTATTTTATGGTGAAAGCGGCCATCATCACGTTACTTTTTGTGACGTACTCTGTTCTCATCTTCTGGCCCTTCCAGGAATACTTTCGGCCTGGAGCTGGTGGTCAGGGCCAAAGCAATAAGTGAGTACCTTCTCTCTGCTTTCCCCCCTTTCTGCTTGCAAATCAGATTTGGCAAAAAATGGATTGAATGTTTTTGCTGTATATTATGTATGTAATGTATATGGTGATTTAATACCTACTCGCATGTCAAAGTAAGAAAAAGGAAAGATAAATTGAATTGGTTGTGTGTGGGACAGCGATCGGCTTCAACAATGGAAAAGTTGTATGTATGTAACTCTTCTGACTTTAGCCTCCTCGGTTGGTTCTTCTGAGATGTGCGTGTGGTGCTTGTGACATAGTCAAATTGTGGATGACTTGGATGTAGAGTGTGGAGGTATGATTTCAAGAAAAATATTTTCTTACTTGGCGTGTATGTGTGTTGCTTACAGAATTCCGGAGTTATACCATCTGCTTATGATGATCTTCCTATTTGTCTACGTTGTGTTTTATCACTCCACAGACACTTCAAGGTCCAATAAGATAATAATATAGTAATAATAAATAATAATAATAATAATGCAAACGCGAGAATTCAAATTCTTCTTCTTTACAGATATGAAGGAGACTCGTACTTACAATTCTCAACTGCTAAGGAATATTCTTCCCGATCATGTGGCCATGCATTTCCTCGCGGCTGAGGAGAGACGACAAGATGTAAGCAGTTGGATGTTACCCGACATTATAATAACCGTTACAATAGCAAATGATTTATAGCTTGATTAAATGTGCTGCTCTCTCGCTCTTTTCTTCCTCTCCACTTCACATCGAAAATGGGATCGGTCTGTTTTATTAAATTTATTAAGTCCTGACCACTACTTGATTTATAGAACACTCCACAAAATATTATGTATTTCTCTGGAACGTGGAAAGCTTGATTGATGGTTGTGGTTTGTAGTTGAGGAGTAATTTTAATTTTGAGGGCGGATTTCGTGATTTCTGTGCAGAGATTATGGACGTTAGATTGTGCACGAGGAAGAAAACTTTTTTTATTATTAAAAGTATATATTTTGTTCCTCAAATTGTAGATTCTTAAACATATTTTCGTAAAGAGATGCTGAGATTTATTTACTGAGATACTGTAAGACACATACATAGGAAATGGGGAAATGTGAAACATTTTTGGCAGAGAAAAGTTTGAGTTGTTTCACTGTTCCTTTGAATACTTTGGCATACATGATTCGACAACTGTGAAGTATTCTCATGTACGTCCATTGTTCACTTCCTTCCTTTCTTTCCTGAATCGCATTAGACACTTTTCTTCAAGAAGTTGTGAAAGGAGGTGGTGGGATCTCTATAAATGTGACATGAATAAATGAAAATCATAATGTGCATCTGGAGAATAGGCACAGTCAACTGGAAATACTATTATTGCCTTTCTGTTCTTCTCACGGTTCATATGTTTCAAAACAGAAGATCGAGTAAAAAAAGAAACATGTGTGGTGTGTGTGGCTGGGCCAAGATGTGATTTGCCATGGTCAATACAATCTGAGGAGTAAAATACCCACTTTTCTTGACGATGATGCATCGCACGAATACCTATTTGCACTATTGTATGTATTATGTACACATGTCCCCGATGAAAACGCAATTCATGGTCACTATCACTCAGCTGCACAGTTTGAATTCAGTTCAATTCAAGGCAAGATGGTGGTGGTGGTGGCGATGATGATGATGAGGATGATGGGAAGAACTCTTTTCAAAGACTCGCTCGGTTCTCTCATTTTCTTGTAAGAAGGGAAGTCAAGTGTAAAGTATTTGGAAGGAAAAGTGAGTCGAAAATGAACAAGGCGGGTGAAATGGAAGGATTAAAGAGCTTACCTTCTTTCCTAAAGGTCCTTCTGATTTTCTGATGAAAGTCAAAGAGAAAAGGAAGTGGAGCGAGGAGCAGTGAGATTTTCTTATAAAAAATTGTCGACTTTGAAAGGATATTTTAAACAAGCCTACTCCCTTCTTGTGGAGAAGCAGTCATTGAGCAACCAAGAGCTTTTCTTTTTTAAAAACTATTTTACAGCCAACTGACATGTGACAATGAAAGAAAAAGGCTTGTGTCACATTTGCTTCAGATGCTGCCACATTTGAATGCAATAATAATACACCATGATTTTTTGGGGTGTGATTTTTTTTTGTTGAGACGGAAGAGAGTAAAAAAAGAAAATATTTTCTTTGTGAATTTTTATGTCGGCGAAAATTACAGTTATGAAATTTTTAGGAGTAGATTTTATTATGGTTGTTTTTCCCATTTTGAAGACGATGTGTGCTTCACAGTATATAACTCAGAACAAAGGAGAATATATTCGATTTTTTTTCCTTACAGGATTTGTACTCCCAAGCTTTCGACCGGGTTGGAGTAATGTTCGCCAGTATTCCCAAATTTATCGACTTTTACTCGGAAATTCGAAATTCCGGAATTGAATGCATCCGGCTGCTCAATGAAATTGTCGGTAAGTAGTACACGTATGTATGAATTTGTCTTTTGGAACTGCCTTGGTCTGCACACATGGCTATAATGGGGTTACTACTATATTTTTTAGTTGACTTTGATGAGTTGCTGGACGAGAGGCGCTTTTCCTCTATTGAGAAAATTAAGACTGTTGCCAGTACTTACATGGCCTGTTCTGGACTCCATCCTGGCGACCAGGTAAATATTATGGTTGTGCGAAGAAGTGCACAAAATTATAACTTTTACAAGCTATTAAACCCTTTAAATATGTAAGCAAAAATACTTCACTTGTTGTTGAAAGCTGGCACATTTTTTACCGGTTTGTACCATTTATCATTGAAAAGCAGTCATAAAACAGCAAGAAACCCTGCACCAGTGTTCCACTATTCATTTAACCGCTGACGTGTTGTTTGAACTTGGATCTCCAAGCAAACCCTCTCCGTGGTTGCTGGCATGAGTGATGGTGGTACTTGCTCCAGAATTGCAGCAGAACGACCAATTTATTTACACTTACTTACTTAGCTAAACTGCTCCCTAGTAGAGAGGTCATTCTATATGAACAGTCCACTAGAGAGGAGAGATGGTTGCGCACGGCCGGCTGGAGCGAAGCTTGAGAAAATCATTATTATGATTTACAGTGACACACATGAGGCATTTAAGGAACGTCTTTGTGATGTAGGGAAAGGAAGGGCATTTCTGCAAATGTCTTTCTTATCACGATGTTCCACATGCAAGTCGTACATATTTGCAACAAAGCACTTTATATTTTGGAGGATGCATTTTATGTAGACAAGTGAATCGCTTTCTTAAGTTTACAATCCCGCCTTCTGAAAAGGTATATGGAAAATATGCATTATAATTTGGGCTAACGCTATGATAATATCATCTTCTCTTTCAATGAATCGTATGTAATAAACTGTTAGAGCGTTATCATTACACCATCACTGAATCCGGAATGAGTACGCAGGGTGCTTGCAGCTGTAAATATTAGTAAAATGGATACATTTCGAATGGAAATTGTTTTTTTAAATGCGTTTTTGGAGCTCTGTAGAGACAGCAACTTTCCGTTACATAAATCAAGTGATAATATCATTATTGGACTGGCAGAAACAACACATGCATACTTTGGTGCGTGCATATGTATAAGATGATCTTCTTTCCACAAGACCTTCAAATTCAAATTTACAAGTCTATTTATGGAGAAACTTTTCTATCTGTGATATTATCCATGCTTGTATGTACAATTGGTATTCCAAATAGTTGTAAGTGAAAATACTGCGCGTATGAAAACTTTGAAAGAGGAGGGGAGACCTTGGTGGTATGTGTTTTTAATTAAAACGTCCTAAATGAAAATGGAAAATTCGTGTTATTGTCAAAGTCGGGGAGTTTCGTGAAAGCCCCTTTTGTTTCTTTTGCTTTTCTGAAGATCTCTGAAAATCTCAAATAAATGGTTGTATAATTGTGAAATGTTTTATGATAAAATGGATATGGCTACTTTCTAGCAAAAGTAGAAGTGAAAATACATTGCTGATTAATTCATAATGCAAAAGGATGCAAAACAATGGCATAATGGTTTCGGTGAATGAGGAGGTTCTTTATAGGATGTGCTTCCAAAATTTTAATTGTGGAAATACAAATGAATCCCATTGCCGAATTAGTGCAACCTTTTCCAATTATGAGGATTTCCTTTTTAGCATGTGGCTTGCATTCTTGTAGCAATTTTCTCAAGAATTTCTGGTTGGAGAGGGGTTCCTAGATGTGCCCCTTGGGAAGAAATTATGCAAAAGTGCCATTTTAGCATTAAACAAATGTGCTAACTTTCAAGCCTCTTGATTTTCATTACTATTTCTTTTTTTCTAGGCCGACCCTACAGATAAGGATAATTGCCTACATCTTTGTACCCTGGTGGATTTCGCACTTGAGATGAAAGACAAGCTAGAGGAACTCAATCGCCACGCCTTCAACAATTTCAAGCTTCGAATCGGTAAGTTTTCAAGATGTGCGTCTTCTTCCTTACCGTAGATAAATTTCAAGTTGTTTTTAGAAGCTTGTTCATATTTACTTCAAGAAAATCAGAACTCACCCTTGAAATATTTGACTCATATAAGGAAGTGTAATCTTGTGTATACTTATGGTTAGTCTCGAGGGATAGGTTATGTATGACCTAGTGAACATGAAAAACCTTTTGTCCTTTTTAATGTTCACTTCAAAAGAAAATGTGAGCTTCATACATAGAAAAGCAGGCTAACAAGTAATCATTTTTCTACTTCGTTTCTGGAGGTGGTATTTCTGTAGTGTTTGATATACCTAACCTCAAATTAATGTTAAATCACACATCACACTTGAACCGCAAATAATGTTCGGAAAGTCAATTTGTTGTACGTATTCGGTGCAATATTGGCGCACCTAGTTATTATTGGCATAAAATGCTCCAAAAGAAAAAAACGCGAAAATCCTGATTGACATTAAATTAATATATATTTCAATTGCCATTTGATAAATTTCCATCCTCTTGGTTTGTTAATCGAATG
>JAHZNF010001180.1:0-12858 GCA_027744215.1 Troglopedetes dispersus
AACAACGTGGAAATCATGTAGATATCTTAGTCCCATCATTGCAAAAATTACCCTGAAGCCACGTGGATTCCACATTGTAAAGTCTTCTGTTTCCACGTTGATCCCATGCAATATTTATGTATAGTTTATGAAGGTGTCCCACAAAAAAATAAGCAACTAACAAAAAAATAAAAAATATGTTTTAACTTTAACAATTAAATTTTATTGAACCTTCCAATTTGACAATGGTACAGAAACAAATTTTGACTGGTTGCAAGGAATTAACCAGCATTTAACAGTAATTCTATCAGTATTGATTAGCGTAAGTTCACCTAAGTCCCACACAAGATGAATATGTATGCAACTACTTTTGCAAGGCTTCTTATAAAAATTAGCTTTCTTCTTAAATGCCCTACAATAAAATTGATTGGTTGAAGCAGGTTGAATCAAAAGTGCAACTTCACCAGAATTCAGCAAATAGCAATTATTTCCCTTGCTCGTGCTCACACGGACAATAGTTGGAATAACATTTGTTTCGAGTCGGTCAATTTCGCCAATTCTATTTATAATTTGTTCAAAAGGTTTATACTTTGCGCGCAGTGACCGTTTCAATACTTGCATATGATTTTCATACTTAAATGCACTAAAACTATCTAGTGGGCCGTGCTTCATTACGTCGGCACACAAATGAATTAATGAGTGAATATTATAGACGAGAAATGTGGAGGAGTATAACTCAGGAATTGATTTCACAAATTGTAGAAGCAAATTATTTGCAAACACATTCCACTCTTCATTAGTTGCGGCAGGTGACACCAAAATTGATATAGCTACATGGAGCAACATGAAGTGCCAATAATGCCGTCTTCCCAAGATATTTTTTAAAACAATGGGCCCGGTGAATAAGAGAAATGTTCTGAATTCAGTGGCCTTCCACAAATCAATTTCTTTCAATGTCCTCGGACGCCTTGAAAATTCGGTTGGCTTTGTTTTTGCCAAGCCGGTTAATCTTAAGCTTATTTTAAGAACATCTGAAGCACGTAATTTAAATGGAAGTGACCNGGTCCCTTCACCCAAGCTCGCAAAAGTTTTCTGACTACGCCTAAACACACGAGGTGCATGTAATCAAGTGGAAAACCAGTTACCAACCCCATTGGAATATCTAGTAATGGTGACACACCATTATGATGATTTTCATCCTTTTGGTTGGCAAAATCCTCATCAGTTCTCAATGGACAAAAGTTCTCATCAAAAATTACCCTGCCAAGGTATTTACCGTGTACCGTACATTTCTCACAGCCACTGTATGAATTATGATTTTTACAATGTTTGACAAAGCTTCTGGCTGGAGCATCCGCAACTACTTTTGAAAGTTTAACAATTAATAAGTTTCCCTGGAACATTATTCCGTTCGAATTCAGTTCTTTAAGTTCGGTAACTAAGTCTATTAAATAAAACCTGCTATCACTGGGCTTACTGTTCCCAAAATATAGCCCTACAATAAAAGGTGGCAATTTATAATTAGTGAGTGAACATTGTATGGGCCAAAGCTGCTTCATAGTACTTCGAGAGATTGGAAGACCATCAATGCTGACATCCAAATGCAAAATACTTCGAGATTCAATGTTATCTATACTACCTAACTGTTTCAATAGATTATCCTTTATACCAAAGTAACAAAACTTCTCCTCACCCAATTCCTTTATGAAATATGATTTCTTTGTTTTCAATAATGTTCTGCCGTCACTTGGAAGTAGTTTAAAACAGCTATGATTTCTCAATATTTTTAGTAAAGCTGTTGTTGCAGCTGTTGTAATATTAAACGTGGTGCTCCACAAAGTCAGCTCATTTCTAACATCGACAACATCTGCCTCATCATTATTACTACTGGTACTACTTGAAAGGTCTAATGGAAAACACTGGTCATATTTAAAATTTGCGAACCCATTTGCACTCTCTGAGCTTGACAAACTAGAACTCTGAGACGTTGAGCATTGTGTTGGGACTATATTACGATTATTTGAAACGTTATCATTATTACTTGAATAAGCAAGGTCTGGTTTGTTAACTTGAGAAAATTGATTTAATTCCAGCATATGCTGATTCACTTTTTTTCTGATGTGATGACGCCTCGTTCTTTCTGCCACGCTACTATCCATCCTTCCGCTTTCCACTGTAACGGAACCAGTCCTTAATCACTCCCTCAATGTCGCTGTCCTGTGCCTCCGGCTTGCGCTGTCGTATGCCTTCTGTAATCATATTAGACACAACTTGCATTACATTCGTAGACTAAATTTCAAAGCAACAATTTGGTTGGTCAAATTATTTTGGGCTCAAACCTTTAACAACACCCAGCAGCTTCAGTTCCTGAAATGCGGTTTTGGTGCCTTTCCCAGTGAAGTTGATTTCGCGACTCAGCTGCCCCGAAATGAGTCTCCGTAGGACCTTGCGCGTGTTTTTGTCAACTGTCTTTCCACCAATTAGTCCCAGGTAGTCAACCTGGAAACAAAATTTAATGTTTATCTATACCCAGATATTATTCAGAATTAATTTTCGAACGGTTGAGTCGAAGGAAGTCTTCTTACCAACAAAGTTCGGTTTGCATCTGTTTCAAGCCAGGCTTCCAATTCCGCCAGTTTCTCCTTGGAAATGAGAGGAAGGGTTGGAATTTGTGAAAAGTCGGGCACTAATCCTCCATTTGATACACGCGTTGTAGCCAATAAAGCTTTTATTTCCTGAACTTCCTCAGTGAGTTTCTCAAGCATAGAAAAAACCTTACGGGCAAACTCTGCATAAAATAATTACGCACTAATATGATAATACGAAAATTAGTACGAGGTCAATTGTATGTTCTTACACTCCAAAAATATATTTACAAACCGGACATGAACTGCTTTAACTCATCATTTTGCACGGAATTGTGCAAAGGAAAAATCGTAAAGTTGGAGTTATTGTGAACTTCATATTGACCATCCTCAGATATGACTGTGTCGACGCCGGGGTAAGTCCCAGACCTGGGAACATCTTTAGGGCTTGCGCCTGCCTCTGCGTTAAAATCATTAACTAGAAATTTATATTAGTATTTGGAATTATAATATTGTGTCAATAACTGCACAACTTTATACCAAATCTATATGATTACCCAAGCACAAGTACTGTGGCGATGGTGAAACAACAGAAGAGAAGTCCTTTGGATCAGTGGTTGAACCTTCCACTGCGAAGCGTATGGGGTTATCTGGAGGTAGGAAACTACTCAAACCATCGTCACTATCCGACGAGCTGCTGGATCTTTCGCTTGACTCACGACGTTTCTTTGAATTTTCGTTCAATCGCGGTTGCTTTCTTTTTCGACTTGGTCGTCTTTTTTCCAAATCTGTATTTGCCCTGTCAACTTCTGTATCAACGTTTGAAGTTTCCTCCGCCTTCTTCAGTCGAATTCGGGCCTCGTCGTAAGAATCTGGCATGGAAAACTCTCGATCATGTTTTGAAAGTTTGGATTGAAAATGTTCATAACAAGTGTTATTTCACATTTTCACGAAAAATTAAAATATACCACTGGAGGTGACAATTTTTGAAAATGGATGAGTTGTCCAGCCGGCTGCGGGGAGTGTTGTTGCTTTCTTAACAAGTGATTGCAGGGTTGATCCTATCTTCGGTGGCCAATAACAAACTTTTAATTTGAAATCAATCCAACAGCTAGGAACAATTTCAATTGGTGCGGATTCATCGTCACCTTTCGCGAATTCAACAATTACGTATTTTAAAATTTTCTTACTCATTATCGTAGTTGAATCCTCTTCAATTATAAAGGCGTTTAAATTCAAGAATGATGAGTAGAAGTAGATGTAAAAAAGTCAAAGTTCGGATGGAAAATCAAAATGAGAAAGATGTGCTGGTGTTGCGCAGAGATATGAAAAACAATGCGGAAATTAGCGTTGCGTTCTCGCAAATTGGCAACACGAAAACCACAATACAACACAGCAGTGTATTTGCAGAATCGTTCATCTAAAAACTGCATGAAATCCACATTGTTTCCACATGGCTATTTTGAAGATTAAACTTGGGGATTTGGTCGCATGGATTCCACGTTACTTCATTGTTAACGTGACCACCATCACCAAAACCACCATTTCGCCATGTGGAAACGATAATACCTTGTAGATCGGGTACCTGTACGTATACATATAACACATGTGGTATATTTGGTATAATATAATGCATATATGCTGTGATCATAATGAATATCAAAGATATAAATATATTACATTTGTGTTAACTCAAATAATACAAGAAAGTGTGTTCCACAACAGCGCTCTATTTCCTGGAATTGCTGGTTCAGCTTCGTCGTTCACACTTTCCCTTAACTGGCGCCTTGGTCCTCGTGTGTGCTAACTACACAATAAAAATGGAAGCCATGAAAAGCATCCATATGAATGGCAAAATGTATCATTCCCCCAACGGCTACCTTCATTTCATTTGAAACTTATTGCAAGAAATCCTTTTATACCGAGCGCGTGCTACTTTGCAACTCACTTACTTAACTAGAAAAGAAAGAAAAAGGGAGAGAAACGAGTAAGTAAGTTAAAGTGGAAAGTTGAGATCTTTCGACCTCGTCTCTTCTTTAAAAGCTATGGCTATACCTTCATGTGTGTGCAATATTAGGAATTGTGTATTGTATTATGGAGCGCTCTCCCAATCTATAACTAACTTACTTTTTACTTTTGCTGATTGTGATAAAAAATGGCGAGGATGGTAATGATAGTGGTACGGCGAGACGAAGTGGGAGGGGGATGCGCTCACGAATAAAAAATTAAAGTTCCAAATTGAGAACACGAGTAAATCAAAGTGGGGAAATGGTGAGGAGGAAAAGAGAGAACTTTCCGGAACCGTTTCGAGTTCTGTCTGCTGAAAGTAAATAATTTTATCTGGAAAATGATTTATAGAAAAATATCCTTTCAGCTACAAAAAGGGAAGCCAGAACCAGAGAGAGAGAAAATGGATTTATTTGTGGCACCTTTCAAGAAACTAAATGAATTTATTCATCTACCTACCTTAAGCCAATGGGAAGTGCTCCAGACATCTACACTTTATCATTATAGACGTCTTAATGTAAACACAAAATTTCATCTGATATGAGTGGAGTATTAATTACAACTTCTGATGAATCTTGCTTCTGATGAAGGCAAAGGCTGGAGATGAAGAAGGCGATAATCAACTACCGAATCCTGGGAAATTGTAGGCCTGCAACACTCATTGCTTTTCAAAAAAAAAACAAATGAGTTCCAGTGTATACATAAATATATTGTAACTCAATTTTCATATTCTAATTTTTATATCCTTTAAGGATTATAATAACTGCCCCATCCTAATTTTGGCTATACTCGACTCACCTATTTATCATGTGCCTCAAGTTTGCACCTTCATGCATCCATTGAAACACTTTTATCGTCTAAAAAATGAGTACCGCGGAATCATATAGTAAGAACTTTAGACTATGTGTTAATATATATTCGAACAAGCGAGTGAGATAACTATCCCACTTCTCTCCATAAAATACCCTGTCTGGACCATCTTGGATCCTACATTATACTACCTAGGTAGTAAGTAGATGCAAGATATTCCAAAAAAACGAAACCCAAAGCGTCACGCCGTCACCGTTGGGTGAACTTACGTCACCTCATATTTCTGTCGGACGACCGTGTCTGAATTTAAAGTTGTCTCGTCTTCCTCAATCTTCCTTTCCACAACCACAAGCTGCATTTGACTTCCTCTCACTCAAGGTGACTCACAAAAGAGAAGCAGCTGGCCGAGGGCAGTGTCCGTCAGCCACGCCATATTGTGTGAAAACTCAAGAAGCACATTTGACGTTTTCCCCAATTTACCATTCTCTTTTTTGTGAACAAAACTGTGGATCTCTGCAACATGAATTTATGTATTACAATAGTATACAGACTTAATTTAAATATTTAAAAAAAGGAAATCTAGCATTTATCCATTGACTTCAAATGGAACATAACACCTCACAATTTTTCTAAAGCAGCTCATAAATACCACTGGACAAAACGTGGCAATATTTCCACCTTGTGTTTTCCCTTGCCCATCATCCAGACACCACTCGCACTTAGTAAGTAATGTGAGGTGTTATGCATGGTGAAAAGTCTGATGGAGTGTGAGAGACTTCCTGTCCCGCTATTTTACTGGCACATCTCTCTTACAACCAGCAAAAATTGTCCTAGATTAGGTAAATGCAATCCGAAGCATATGTCTATCTGGTTGTACATCAGATCCAGACTCCTTTAGTTTCCACTTCCAATACTAACATTTTACTTGGCCGACATCCTTAGGTAGAAAAGTAATATATTTCCTACTCTAGAAACCAAGCATGTAAAAGAGAAGTAGCAAAGTAAAAAAGAAGAGAAGCTGTACAAGCACTAGATCATTTGGGATTGATGTTGTCTCCGCTGTAAGCTATACATCAGGTCTACTCATCCTAAGCTTTTCTCTCTCTCTTTTACATGGCGCAAGGAACAGAAAAAAAGTTGGCTCTTTTTTCTCTCAGTATGTATTTTCCCAGTTTCGCAGAGATACTTACCTAAAAAAATTGCATGTACAAGAAATGTGTGTACGAGGGTAATATAAGAGGATCGAAGGAAAATACAAGTTTTAAGCTGGGAACGAGAAACTAACGTAGCACCATTGTAAATCCTTTTCCCCTACTTTCTCCTTTCTTGTGATATGTTGAGAAACAAGGACGAATATTGCCTGCGGTGTGAATGCAGAGAATGAAGAAGTCCCTGGTTCACAGCACATTTTAGAAGAGGATGGTTTCCTTAACGTGCTTATATTCATAATGACGCTTTCTCCTTTTTGGTGCGGTGTCTTTAGCACGTAATATTTTTTTCGGATGATGGAGAAGCCCTCCTTTAAACTTGAAAATGGTGCAGAATGTTACAAGGGAAGAAGGGACATATGGTTGGGCTCTTCTTTGAAACAAAAAAAAGTTTGAATTATGTCTGCTCCCAGCTACTTCTATAAAAAGGTAATGTGCGTGTATGTCTGCTGAAGGATTTATATCCAAGAAAAGATGGATTGCTTCGACACACTTGTTCTATTTGTGGATGAGTTGTGTGTGATACATCATCGGGAAAAGAATTGGGCTAAGCAAGGCTTCCCTCCTCTATTCAGGCAGAATAAGATCCCTGCTACACTTTAAAATCTTTTCTCTGGAGAAAACATAGAACAGAGTAAATCGCTTGGGTGGACCGCACATCTTGCTCAAATGTGTTGTTATTTTTTAAGGTAAACTTCAGCAATATTTTAAGTTGAGATGGTACAGCTTTCTCCGTCTTCTGGGGTATTTCCTTTCCTGGAGCTATTCAATATTATTCAAAGAGAATGGGTGCACATTTTCCCAGAAGTAGGGGACTACTAAAGTTCATATATTTACGTCATAAAAATGAATCGTCTGCTCTGGCAAATTTATAAATGTGGGGAGGTACATTAGGAGCGAGTGAAAACAAATTCGGTCAAACGTTGAGAAAGAGATTACATTGAGTTGGTCATTCATGGCTCCAATTTGAGCTTTTCTTGTAAAAAAAATGAAAAATTACGCTTCACATTTACACGTCGTTGTAAAAAAGCAAACTTGTTAGTAAGAATGAGACATACATTTACCAGTGGTACCCTTTTCAGTACTTAATATTTTCCTCCACATTCTTACGAGTGGTTAATCTTTGAAGTGGATGGGACGCGTGGTGCATACATAAGCAGAAAAAGTAGTCGTGTAGGTGAATCCACCGTTGACGACAGACCATTCTGTATTTTTAGAGTTTATAGAATTTCTCCCTTTTCCTCGCACAAAAACTGGGTCACTTTCATCGAATAAAAAACAACAATTCCACAGTGCTCCTCCACTTGATATTATTTTACATTTTCGGGTATCCTCCTTTTCCCTCTTTTCTAAATATTATGAACTCCTTCACGAAAAGGGAAAAAGGAGCAAAAAGATATCCTGTGGAAAGGACATGCAAGGCACGACAATATGACATCCACTTTATACAACGCGACTTTTGCCCTCAACTACAGACTTCTACAACAACAGCTCTGCCAGATTGTTCCGAAAAAGGGAGCAGAAGAACACATCAGAGAAGCGAGTGCGAGACGATAATGCAAAATGCACTTTTTTGTGATATAAAAAAAGGATGAGAGACGAGAGACAAGAGATGTGGAATTTTAGGTCACAATGTTTCAACCCCGAACGTCACGAACAAAATCCTGCACGTCCATATTATTCCTTGGTCGGCCGAGAAGAGACAAAGAGGAGGATGAAAAAATATAAGCTCTTTTCCCATCTTCTTCTTTCTCGCATATTACACCACTTTATTATTATTGCATAACCTAATATAATAGATGAAAACTGAATCGGGAAAGTATTATTATAATAAACATGGACTACCTACCACACTTTTTTATATACATATGTAGGCTATGTAGCCATAAATACTTGGGATGTAATATGGTGGTACCAATGGGAAAAAGTGGACATGGTTCAAGAGCTTTCGCCTTGTATTTGATACGCATGAAAGCACATCATCTTGCTCTCCTCCTTTTCTCTTTCATGGTGGCAGGTCTCCTCTGGCTTCTGCTTTTCTTGTGCTTTTCTCCTACATTATTTTTTTAGAGAGAGAAACGAAAAAAAACAGCGGTGAAGAAAAAGAAAACCTCGTGTTTTCGTTTACTACATATTACATACAAGAATAATAATAGGATTGCATAACACAGGTCTTTGCTTCACGAGTAATGGAATAATATGCAACCTTGTGTGTATATGTGCATATGTGTTTGTATGTATATATTTTTGTTTTCACATCTTTGTGTATTCCTATGCTTATTTTCCAAGGACTCATGTCCACCGGAGCCAAAAGGTTCCTGTACGTTCCAAGAAGTTCTAGGCACGGTTGGTATGCATCAAGATATGCGTTGCACAGGAAAGAGGTTATTCGCCGATACCCAACCGAATACAAAACATGTAAAAGCGAAAAAAAACTTTTCCATTCCAAGTGTAACGTTCGAGAAAACATAACTGATTCAGGTTAAAAAATTGTCTCGATATACATATATTCCACCACAAAGAGGAAAATATGGTGAGACTGCTCCTTCTTGTATTTTTTGTGTACAGACATTACCCCATTTTTACATACATATTACATGCTCTGTCTGCTCCAAACTTGGATATCCATTGAAAGCAACTGTCGGGTGAGACAGCACAAAGCGATAGTATCGACTGATATGAGTATGAGGGAGAACACACTTTAGTAAAAGTCCTGAGAAGAAATGGGAAAATGTCTCTCAAAATGTGATGCATGCAATATCAATAGTTGTATCAACATGGCAGACTAAAAAGAAAACATGGACACATTGCAAAATGTTTATGTAGGTGCATTATATTTTGTAGTTGAGTATCTTCAAACTGTGTACATTTATTTTTCGAAAAAAAGAGCAAAGGAAAAAGATCGTTCCTTCTTTTCGTTTTGATGGCGGTGATTGTACCAGAATTTTTCTCAACTTATATGCAAGCTCCGGAACGTGTCTTGGCTCACATGAAAATTTCATGCGTTTTGATCAAATGGAGTTCAATAATACTCGAGTATGCATTTATTTTTGCTCACAGTCAAGGGAGAAAAATTATTACAGTAGTTTAGGTGGTGTGAATGAAGGGAAAGATACAAATAAATGCATGTCTGTCTTCTCTTTTAGGAAATTGAACTGTATTTGATAAAACTACTGACGGGAATTTTGGATGAGGTAGAACTACTCTCCACAACAAAAAAAGTTAAAATGTACAGAGAAGACTTTCTTTTAAAAGCTGAGTTTTACGCTACTTTTTCACGCTTTCTTCATTTATCACTAACTGAAAAAATGGTTCTCTAACTGCAACCTCCGTGTATACTATATTTGTGCATGTGTGTGTAATGTGTCAGTTTTGTTGCAACAACGCAACGGGAAAAAGCGATTCCTTTTACATCTACCAGTTTAGTCGTTTTTATGGTGTCAGTCTGAAGAAGAAAAAAAGAAGAAGGAGTGTGCAAGGAAAGAAAAATAAATGTTCACTCACTCACTCAAGTCAGTTCATCTTGACAGGATTTCCATCCCTCGCAATGACCCAAGGCGAGAAAAAAACACTTTTTTTCCCGGGACGAACTTTGCCAAAAAAAAGTTGTTGCACGTACGAGTCCATTTTCACTCAACTTCACCATATTGATGGAACTTTCATATGTGTTGTTACATTCCGTAATCATTGTCATCATCACCACCATCTCTGGCACATCGTTACTCACACATTCATACTACACACATCCTACATAGACGCACTCCTTCGGGTTCTGTTCTGTTGAAAGAGAAGATTGTGGTGGGATGACTTTGATAAAGGAAATGATTTTTTTGGCTTGTCGTGTGAAGCAGGGGATTATGTGAAAAGAAGAGAGCAATTTTTACTCACTCGAGGTTCAGTCTGTTTCTCCTCTATGCAGAAACTACCCGGATTACGTAATCATAATAATAGTGCATTTTGGATGCATACCCTTTGAAAAAAAAACTGAATAATAAAAGGGTGGAGTGTCGTACTCCATTCATATTCTATGTATTCTATTATAGTACAGGTTCATCTCTGTGATCATGTACATCAAGGTATAATACTTACAAAGTCCTGCAAAAACTTGCAGCAGTGATGAAGTTTTATATTGATGATGATGATGATGATTACATAAGTAACAAGAAAAATAAAAATGTATTTTTTCCTTGTTCACGCACTCCTTGCACTATTATGAAGTTCCACGAGGGAGGAAGTGAAGTTGGCTGTAGTTCTATTCATTTTTTGTTCCTGCGATTCATGTAGTGCCCTTGTCGATGAAGAGATTTTTCGGGCTTGTATTATATCATATTACTTCAATATACATGCTGCTTGCACATTCACTTTTTATCCAGTTCTTTTTCGATTATGGGAGCCTATTGTGAAAAATAATAGATGTTTTGTGAGTTAAGTAGCTTGCATACGCACACATTCATGCGTGGCAGTGCGTGTGTGTAGGACGCTTTGGAAGAAAAAAAAGTAGTAAATAAAAATAATAACGTGTGCACGTGTGCCTACATTCATTTTTTTGTTCGTTTCATTTCCCGGTTGGTAATATGATGAGAAAATAGTACGTTGGGAGAAGGAGCAAGCAAGAAAAAGATTTGTTTTGAGTGTATTAAATGAACGCGTACAAGTGTATTGCGTGTGCATTAACGTTGCAACACGAAATGCACACATACGCATATTTATGTTCCCTTTAACCTGAGAAGTTCATAAGAAAGCATTATTACAATATTTTTGTAACAAGAAAAAAAACCATCCTTTGTGTTTTTTACTGCACCAACTTTAAAGGGTAGTCATAATAAACACGGAAGTTATGAAAAAAATACGAAAAGAATAGAGAGGATATGAGTGAAAATAGACGAGAGCAAAAAATAGAATGAAATTGTAAGAAAAATTGATGTTGCACACCAAAAAAATAAGTTTTTTGGTTACTTTCTCATCATCTGTTAATATAAGTATGTTTCTTTTGAAGGAAAACAAAATATATGCATCATGCAACTTTCTTATCCAACTTCTCTTCGTCTCACATCCTCTCTGATTACT
Source organism: Troglopedetes dispersus (assembly GCA_027744215.1). Classification (NCBI taxonomy): domain Eukaryota; kingdom Metazoa; phylum Arthropoda; class Collembola; order Entomobryomorpha; family Paronellidae; genus Troglopedetes; species Troglopedetes dispersus. The sequence continues at coordinate 11,657 of JAHZNF010001180.1, forward strand.
TTAACTTCCTACATGAAATTGTTTGCTTTTGTTAAGTAACTAGTCTTGAATTTATAGCTCGTGGCAGACGAATGCAACTATTTTTTACAGTCGATGCTGATCGACAGTAAAAAGAAGAAGAAAAAGTTTGTATTAAAATGAGGAGTTGGAAACAGCCACTTAAATCCGACAAAGATAGAACAAGAAATGCAAACATCGACGAGAATGATGACTTGCATGTGAGAGGCGAAAAAAAAATTGATGAGAAGCATTCATCTAAATAAAAAAGGGAGAATGGAAAAGTTTTTCTCGGATACCGCTCTGTGTGCACTTTCGCCAGAAAACGCCCGAAGAAAAGTCAAACACAGGGAAAGTATGGGAAAATAAATAAGTTTTACTATTTTACCAGAAGCGCCGAACTAGAAAACTTTTATTGGAATAAAAATAGGAAAAGAAGATGCATTGTTGCACACATCTAATGAACATTGATCAAATAGCGCAATAAGTATGTATACGTGATCGGTAATGGTTGGTGTGTCTATAAACTACATTTATACGCGCACACAGTACCAATAATAGTAGTCTTATGGAAAGGCAAACGTGCTTAAATGTTTTTGCAAGTTTTTCCTCTCTTCCATTTTTACCACATTTGCTTACTACTTGACATTGAAACGCAAATAGGTTTACTCTCCCCAACTAAAAATGTCTGCCATTCTACCACACAAACAAAAAAAACCCAGACACACATTTCGGGGCCAAAGACGCACCATCGGTGTACATTTACGATTCTGTCAGACTTCCCGTACCTTCATGCTGTTTGACGTGACACCTGCTTAGCGTGGATTCGACATTTTGGAGAACGTTTTACGGGGACATTAGACGAAAACAAAGGGTGTATTATTGAACGACTGTCTGCATTCATTTTTCATCTTCCTCTCACGCTTCTCCAGACTGCACGGATGAATGGCGCATTTTTTTCTCCAGGTGTGTAATACAGTTTTTGGGGAAGAAAACTATTTTTATTCTTTCAACAATAGACGAGGATGTGCTTTCTCACCTTTCATCTTTTGTTTAGTTTTTTTTATTTGCAGACTCCCGGAAAATAACTTTTAGTTTGGCATATGTGCGTAGATGTGTAGTTTTGTAAAAAAAAATGCTCTTGCTAGTATCTTGTCTAACGACCACATCTGTTTCCTCGCTTGCCAGACGTTCCCATTTTAAAG
>JAHZNF010001181.1:0-11013 GCA_027744215.1 Troglopedetes dispersus
GCCATTAATAATGTAGGCCTACACAGAGCATGATTGCGATTACTGGTTATGATAGAAGCTAAAATCACATCTTCCCCTTTCCAGGAACAAAATAAGTGCTATCTAAGCCAGTCGTGGCTATGACTCAATTTGGAAGTGGTGGAAAATTTTTGATGGGAGCGGAAAATCTTTAGTACGAAAGCCTCTACAGGTTGGGCACCTTTATGTAGTTTGCCGAACTTTACATGTATGTATTGCGTTTATAATGCGCTTGTTATTATACCAACATTATTGGCACCTACAAAACTAAACCCTACAAGCCAGCTACCAAGAATAAAACCCAAGACATCGATTTGTTGGGTGGTGGAGGTGGAACAAAAAATGAAGGGTGTAGCAAGCTTCATTCTATATTTTTGACGGAGGGACAGACATACCGACAACTTAATTTCAGACGCTTACATGCCGGCTGAATTATGAGCCATCACCCCTGGCACTAATACTGTTACGTTTCTCGTTTCCAGAAAATAATAACATTATGGAAATGGACTAAAGTGCTCATGAGTGTGACGGGATTAAGAGGTTTTCACTATTTTATGGATGCTTATTGCACCCTTTGCCACACATTATCTCTGTATCATAACACCACTATACAACTTCTTCCACGAGAAACAACAAAATAAGAAAGAATTGGAGCGACATTTGGTGGTGCGTTTTCACTCGTCGGCTTTCTTTTTTTTCATAATAAACATTTCATGAGTGCTGTTGTATATTAATATTTACCCAGGAGTGCTAGTAATCTTTATAATGCACACGAATCATAATTTTGTGGGTAATAAACTTAGCATAGAGTGGCAATAGTGGCACTTTTGTGTTGCTCATGTTTTTGTTTCTTTACAATACTGCCACACTTGTGCTTAACTTAAGGTAACATGAGTTGGCTCATTACATATACCTAAGTGGAGCCACCCACGACGACAGTAAATACCTAAGTTCACACTTGTGTTCCGGATCACACACTTTCTGTGGCAAATGGTTCAAACTTTTCCCTTCGGAATCTCATTTTGAACGTTGCATCACGAACTTCTAATTTTGTCGGCAACATTTCCTTCTTTGTCTTGGTCGCGTCATTGTGTTTACGTGCGCTAATCTTGTTTTTCTCGCAAGCTTAGGTAAGATTTGATGTGACACGTTGTTTCAGCGTGAATGAAATGAAATGAAATGAAATCCTGCGTACATACATTGTGCTTCGCATTTATTTCATTTAAATTCTGACATTTTCATCTTGCTCGCAAAAAAATCTCGTAAAAAATTATTATAAAATGACTAGTGAAAAAGTTTACTTATTAAGCAAGCCAGATAAGAAAAAGTATGACCCTCCAGTAACACCAACAGTCGCAATGTAGGATACCCATCATTTCCACCATGTTAACACTATTTTTAATAAATAGTGCCACGACATGGCACACATACGACCATATACAGATAGCACAGTTGAGCGAATAGATAGTCCCGAAAGTGTAACTGAATGAAAATGCATAATATGGAGGCATTTTTGTACCAGTGAAGCAATATTTTTTTCAGGGAAACATAATATTGTTTTTCGTACATACAATATATACGAGGCCAGATGCAAAATGGTAGTGTTTCTTTGTTGCCCCACTCCCACTACTCTCTGGCTTACATCAGCCACGCCACACACAAAGATAAAACCAAGGTTTCGTTGGGTAGGTGGCTACACAGTTCTGCACTCTCAACTCAGTTGGGAAAAAAGCTAAAGTCACAAGATGATGGATAAAGGGTGAATTGAGAGTGACTATGAATTAAAAACCTCGGAGAAAGTAATGAGTTGGTAAAAGCTCTCGTGGGAGCTCATACTTTACACTATAATGCGATAATCACGCACTTCCATTAATACAATAGTAACCTCTTGCGAATGTCATCTTTCATTGGGTGATACTACATCACCTTCGCCAGACAAAAAAAACACATGAGCAAATGAGAGCTAAAAAAGTTGGGATGGGGGACGGTTGCGAAAATTGCTGCCGCTCAAGTAAGTCCACAATTCAAAATGTAAATTGTAAAAACTTGAAATAAACTTTCAGAAAATTAAGGATGGTTGGGCTTCTGGTAACCAAAAAGTTCATTTTTTAGAAGGACACGAAGATGATGTTGACATTTACACAATTCAAAAAATGTTCTGCCGTCGCTTTCCGTTTTATTAATAAAGTAAACATAAGTGGAGCAGCCCGAATTGTGCAAACCTTCTTTTTACAAAAGATTCTCAAAAGCAAGAATAAAATGCATTCTTCTCGTGATAATATATATCAACCAGTAGACACAAAAGGCTCCTTTCCGTTCGTCGACTTTCTATGTGAACCATCTGTGGATGAATATTCATGATTTATGATGAATAATAAATAACCTGGAATATGAGCGAAGCGTTCAATGGAATATTTCCATTTCAAACAAGTGCATAATTTATTGTTGCTTTCAACAAAGGATCGTCCGGATAGCAATTTCAGCACGTTAATAGAAGCGGGTGCAATGAGAAATGTGATTACAAGGTGAGATAGGCAACTATCTGGATTTTCCGATGCGATCCAACAATCTCTACAAAAACACGGGCACAGACTTACTCCTGGAATTTCACACCCAGTCAAATTGAAACATTCTGGCCATGGTCAAAAGGAATTATTACAAAGGCGAAAGAAATAATTCGCTTTTGCCAAGAATGTCTACAGCTACTAAAATACTCTAGTGGCATTATCCAGTTGCTCCTCTGACCTGTTTGCACATTCTTTTGTGCGTTTTCTGACGGTCTCAAAAGTTTTATATCTGTACTTGAAAATAAAAAGAGGAGAAATGTAAAGGATATTTTTGAACAGGAATGGAAATTGTACTTTGGCTGTTGCTTCTCTAAAAAACGTTCGAATCAAGTTGAAAACAATAATGTGTTTCTCTTAATATTTGCTCGATTAATTAACAAACGATGAAGTTTTGTTCACACCTTATTTACCTTATAAATTTAATATTGATGCGCCGTATCCTTATTGTATCCAAAGATAGCTAGAAAACTAGGGAGAGGGAAAAACTCTGCGTGGGTTGTGCTTTCATTTATTGGTGAAATCAAGATTGAAGCATTTTACCTGGAAATGCCGTTCTCCTTCAAAGTTAATTCTAGTAACTGAACTTTCAACCGCATCAGGTAGTAGTTACTTCGCAGGGCAATTTGTGGGGGCGAAAAATATGTATATGTTCAGGTTTGTACGCTTACGTTAAAAACACAATGTGCACCCGAAATTGAATTAATTCTGACAGTAAAAACTGTTTTAAAAGACAAAACGTGCAGCTTCATGGATATATAATTTACATACGTAGTTTAGCATTTTGCCAGAAGAAACAACCATGTATGGATGGGATTGAAAAATTCACCATGCATTATATAATCTATACAAAGCATGGTGTGTCACCCATTAGTTTGGAGATGGAACATCATTTCGCTACAAATAAGGTTGCCCTCTGTTCTAGTTAACGCTTCAACCTCATCTGAACTGAAACCCACCAGGACGAATTAATGTCAAAAACTAGCTCAAGCTGTCAGCTTACCAAAATCAATTAACCCCTCTTTCCATTCCTTCCCAAGCTTTGACACAAAAAACTTAACAACAGTGTTTTGGATCATGACAAGTATTATTATTTTTTATTATGTACCATGTATACATCTAGTTTTCCGCTGAGGTTTTCCAACAACAAGAGGAAAGCCACACGTCGCCATTTTTCTTTCAAAATTGACACATTTTAAATAACAATAGCCAATAATAAGTTTGGAAAGGACGACTCGATGTCGCTTATACGTCTACGTGAGTTATGTCTCCAGTATTGGAATTCGTTGTTGTGTGGCGACATTTTACCCTGTTCGTGGTTCAGGGGATTATTATGTAGACGTCAGTTGTAATTACTGGACACAGGAGCGACTCAAACCAACCATGCCTTTGTGTTATAATTCTCGTGTCAACTTCTTTTTTAATCAATATCCAGAACCCCAAGGGAAAATTGTGAATAAAACGTTATTGAATTTCGTCATCATCATCCCCGTAAAATCAATTTGTGCCTTTTTTCGTAGGAACATGAGTGAGAATGGTTTCTAAATGTCAATTAAATTCTGCTCAACTTCTCCTTTATTAATAAGGCAAGTTTACAGCAGCCTTCTTTTACGTCATGCGCAAAATCCTTTACCACAATTCAGTTCATGAAGCAACCTTCATCCAGCATTTTGTAAATTATGAACAAAAATGTTCATATATCTATGTAGTCAACGGCTTACTTTTTTCCTGAGAGCCAGTAAAACAAATGTCTGTATATATAGGAGCGACCGTTGTCGGCATCGGCATACACCCACATCTTTCCAGTTCCCCCTAAGTGGTGTTATGCTGGATGGTGACAGGTATACTAAAATGACAATACCTCATAATTTTCCCCAATGTGAACTCAGCTCATGGGGTAATCTCAAACTTCATAATATTGCCTGAGCCTTGCGAACATGCAACAAAAGTCACAATATGAAATATGAGCAAAAATGCTGTAATTGGAAGATTATCATGACAGAATCGTCAACCATAGAACATAACATTTCTTTTAACCATTTGATTGATGAGCTACATGCACAAAAATGATAGCAAGAACGATACGCAGAGACAAAAATTGAAATTGTGTTCATTATGAAATTCATAAAATCGTGCTGCTGTGGTGTTTTTTTATTAAACAGACTGATAACGAGGAGCACGACATTTTTTTAATACCATCCAAAGAAAAATCGGAATGAATAATACGGAAAACAAGGTGTCTGATTCAACACAACGAGCAGAGAGTTCTACATTTTCTTACCTTCCACACGGCTCACTTCGCCCCAAAGGAGTAGCACTGTAAGTCCCATTACGGTAATTCGTTTGATAATATCGCCTCCTTCATGATTGTGTCTGATATTCATTCTGACCATGTTTCTCTCCTTTAAAGCCTCTTGAAAAGTTAATCAGAAATCCAAATAAGATTACGTTCGCGAAGAGCCTGGAAAAAAGTTAAATATGTAGCAACTCGTTATTATACTTACATAATATTATGCATTTTCTTGAAACGAACATTTTATCCGTCTCATGTAATTTCAAGATTTGATGTAAAGGGGTGAAAAGAGGCTTATAGCTAGATGCTAAATGCTAAGCTTACTAAAATTACTCAGCATGTTATTAGAAATCAAAAATACTCTGCTGTTGTGTGACTGGTGCAAACCTGTTCTTATACACTATCACTGCTGATTAATTTTCATCCTCCCACACACCAATAAATAATCGATACCAAGAAAAATTCATGGCAGTAAAAGCAATGTCTTAAAATCAAGGTAAAACCTGGCTATACTCTTTCGATTTACTACTGGGATTCAAATATTTAGGAAATTCAAAGGACAGTTTCATTTCGTTTCAATTGAAGGACAGTTTATTACCGGCATTACTTATTTACCTAACTGAATAAGATCGTTAGATATGCATCACTACTTCGAAATACTACACACTATATCCAGCTGAAGCTTCTTCTTCTGCTAAAGTGACTTTGGTGAATTAGTTTCTTATTCCATGGAGCACTAATGTCCTGTATTTTTAAGGGGCTACACAAGAACGCCACATAATAGTCTCGAAGTTCTTTCGAAAACATTCTAAAACGTAGGACAGGAATCCTTGTAAAAATATATAAAATAAACAACAATGCTTACTTTTACACAGCCCTCGGGAATTTCACGACGGAGAGAGGGAGAGAGACCACGACAGAACACAATAGAACTACCCAAAAATTGTAACCACAAAACTACTCCTTTCAACGTCACACCTACTCAAGCACACTCTTTAACGCCTCTTCGCCTGTGGCATTAACTAGTAGCAAGAAATAGGTAATCTCCCAGACTTTCTTAGCTACGATGTGCATGTACACCTACCTATATTTTGCATGCAAAATCTATCTTACTTTTCTTTACCTGAGGGTCTCCGTCCAAGTAAGAAAAATTTGAGTAAACTCAAATTACGTTATTACAGTTGACGAGAAGTGGACTAAATTTATGCGCAGTAGTTTTTTGCATATAAACAAGTTCATACACTATAATTTTATAGTGGAAAGAGAGCACACACACCTCCTCTTTTCCTGTCCCGCACGATTATTTTTTAGGGAGAAAGAAAGGGTGAAATGATGAGCTAGCTACTTACAAGAAAAAAGAACAACAACTTCCACGGTATTACTTAAATGGTGTTTGTTTGCTGGTGTGTGTTTAGGGAAAAGAGCAAACTTGATCTCCCAAAAGGCGTCGTCTTACCCATTGTATTTTTTTTTCCTCTTCTACGTATTTACTTATTTACTTACCAATAAAGCATGCACATACCCATGTGTACATTACTCTTGTCTCTTTACTTTTTTTTTACCCTGCTTTATCCCTGTCTTTTATTTCTCTGACTCTGTGTGGACAATTTACTACACCAAACGTTTCCTTTCCTCAGAGGATATGAGACCAGAAAGCGTCAGAGGAAATGAGCAAACAAGTTGCAAAAAAAAGACTGAGAGGGAAAGTATCTTCTACTACACACGCCTAAACAGAAATTTTCTATCGTTCATGGAACGAATTGGAGAATGATACTTGCGTGATACTTTTTAGTTTTTATCTGGACTGTTTTCAGACTATCATTTTGTGTTCCCGTGTCCATAGACAGAAAACACAGAAATTAGTCATACGCATAAAGTGAAATAGAAAACCGAGCGTGTCAAAATTACTTGCGATCTGAACTACTTACTTATTTTTAACAACATACTAGGGAAGGAAAAATGTACTTGCATTTGGACAAATTTGGGAAAATGTAATATGAGGACAAGGATGCGCAACACCCTCCAAAACAGCAACGTCGAATTACTCGAATTATTATAATGAATAGTAATGAAAGACAAATAGATACAAACAAGTAATACGATGACAAAAATATGATGCTTATAATGGGAATGTAGTAATGTATAAAATGGGAACCACACCGAACTCACTAAGGTCCAGCTATATGCATAGCTACTGTTTATTTGATTCGCCAAATTTTGCCACATTAGAGTAAGGTTTCATGTTCAAGAGAAAGAGAAAACATTGACTTACTGGAAATTCGGAGGAGTAATGGTTTTGTCAGAAGTTATTCGTCACTTCACAGGCTCTACAGATTGCAGGGGGAAATTCCTCACGCTGACCAGATATACCGGCTGGGTGAAAGGTTGGAATCGCCAACGATAACTCTCCACCGGAAGGAAGCAATTCGCAAAGGTTTATGGGGCAATGTCTGCTGTTTCAATGATGTCTCTGGGTTTATGTAGCTTGCCAGTTCGTATTAAAAAGTGTGACAACTTGCTTTTTTTGTACTGAAATGATTTAGTGTAACTTTAATGTATTTTTTTCGTTTGGTTCGCCACTCTATAGATTTGTTTTGTTAAAAAGTATCCAAAGTCTTACTGGTTGTGTGTATAGATTGAATATGGTAAAGAGAGGTTTCACATTGAATTCATGGAATTAAATTTCAGCTTACAAATTTTTAAAGTTACACTAATAAGTAGCTGTTGTAATATGTAAATGAAGATAGTGAAAATTGTGAACCTGCTTGGAAAAAAACTTGTCTTGTCGGAGAAGCGGATAGAGTGGCAATAAGTACGTGTTTTTCTGTTATAATGTGTGTGCGGCTTGTGTGTTCCTTTCTGAGTTCTGTTCCAACCACTGAGGTCTTTCTGAACGAGAACAAATTGACTTGGGGAGTTTGTTAAGACCAACTGAAGTAGTTGCCCATGGCCCTTTCCTCTTTTATACGTATCGCGGAAGGAAGGACGCTTAATAGATGGTGACGGTAGAATAATGGAGCGCCAACACCAACTTACTTTCCAACAACAGCGACAGTGAGATGAACATGAGGGAAGGAGGCTGATGACGGTGGAAAGTGGAAAGAAAGTGAAGAGGGAAAGGGGATGTTCTTCTCAAGCCACAATACGTGTGCACTCACATATGACGCTTTTCGCAAGCGGTACAAAAAATCGTGTTTTATTTTAAAAAAGTACATGCATACATAAATAATATATTATGTGCCTGGTTATTTTTTCTTTTGTGTTGATCGGTACCCACCTAACATTTTTACGTAAGTAGCGAAAGCATCAGTATTATTATTAAACATGTTTGCATTTACATATGACGGCAACGACAAACAAGACTTTCGTCAGCGCAGCGGTCTTAGTGAACACAAGGAAATACGTGGGCTACAGTAGGCGTGATTATGTACATGGTAAGCTTGAGAAAAGTAGTAGATTACCAGCAATAAGCACATATCATAAAAAACGACATACTTCTTGTCATATTTTTTTCCCCGCGTGTAATCTTAGAGCTTTCCTCAAATATCTGAAGCCTTTTTTCAAAGCTAACGTTGATAATATTATGGAAAACATGGAGAGATCAACTCAAAATACGCATAAAAGTCAGTCACAGTCAGACCAATGAATGGCGTTTTAATGAGCTTATTATGGTGTCGGGCAACGGCAATATAATAATGTGCGTGGTCCAAAAAATCGGTGGTTCTTAATAATTACTGAAGTGTAGAACGGAAAAATATACTGTTTGTTACCCGGATAATCAATTTCTGCTATATATAAAGCTTCAACGACTACATAAATGTAATATGCCTCCTTGATACAATGCAAAGCTAGCGCCCACCCCATTTCCAATTTTCATATTGATCCCAGCCAAATAACCCTTTAATTTGAATACCATGACATGATATAAGAAATGATGTATACCCTCCTCATCAAATGATAACATAATTATGGTGAAATGCAGTATGAAAAAAATACTTTGGGTTCGTGTCAATAGGAAGGGACGAGGGAACGCTCCAGAGATGGATGGATCAGAGAAGCAGCATTAAACTGAGTGAATGATAACCTTTTCCAATTTTCCTATCATGATGTGACTGTTGACAGTTACCTAATTCCCCGCAGCGAACACAAAGTTATTATTTTTAATGTCTCATCATAAGCTAGTTAATTTCAAATACATAATCAATGATATATCCATCTATAAAGGAGGCCTCGTAAGCCCGCTGATTTGAAATTAGGTAATAATGTGCGACAAACGCATTGTCTCAAAAAACGAAACATTTATTTTTAAAAGGCTTTCCAAACAATCCCAATTTAAAATGTATTTCATTAACAAAGAACAACAAGTAAAATTTCATAGGGAAAATAAACAATTTCTAGATGAAAAATTTATCTGAGGCTTTTACTAGTGTGACGTCTTACTGCGGAGATTATAAGATTTCTTACTTTTCTTCTTTGAATTCTTATTCGGGGCTTTTGTCACTTCCTTGGTCTCATGTTTTTCAGGTTGTGTTGCTTCAGATTTAGCAGATTCGCCAGATGGTTGTTCGTCAGCATCAGTTTTGGGTTCAGAGACATCGGGTAGCTCAACCGCACTGTCAGTTTTCTTGCTTTCTAAATTGTCCGCAACGGATTCGTCGGCGGCACGGCTACAAAGAGGTTCAATGTTTTCTTCAGTTTCTACTGAGTTTTTCACTGGGGTGTCATCACCAGTCTTGGGTTCCGAAACTCTTTTCTCACAAACCGATACCCCGTGTATTGTTGTTCCTTCGTTAGTTTTGCCAGTGGAAGCTTCTCTGGCTTCCGTCGCTTCAATCTCTGTTGGTGTCTCTGTCACGATAGACGTAGACGAGCCATCCTCAGCTTCTTTTGGATGTAATACTACTGACTTAGTCGCTTCTAATTTATCAACAAGAGGTCGCTCACTTTCACCATTTTCATTCCCAGGCACGACCAAGGCTGACTCGGGCTCACTTTGCTCCGACACTTGTATTTTTGGATCAACAGTTGCTTCCTCAGCGTTGTCATTGGATAGCTTAGGGGCACTATCTTCAGAGTCAGTAGAGGAAGGTTGGTTCACCTCTGCACTTTCTGCTACTTCGACTGGAGTATTTGTATCTAACATCTCATCATTTGGGGCATTCTGCAAAACACCACTTTGCTCAGTAACACCTGTCGGAACAACTCTTTGTCCTGATGTTGGACAAACACTAAATGTACTTGAAATCTTCAGACTACTCATTTCATCATCCGAGTCTTCTTGCACGGGTTCCATTTCAGCAGGTTCATCCAATTGTTGAGCAGGAACCGTGGTTTGTTCATTTCCACTCATTTCCTTTGCCGGAGCGGGACTTGATTGTAAATTTTCCACAGTTGGAGTGCCTGCCGTCATCATTACAAATGAGGGTGTTGTCTGAGCTGAGGTATCGTCGGCTGACGAAGTATTACTAGCTAAAGACAAAATGCTGGTTGCAAGAAGAGGAGCAGACGCTCTTGGCATACTGGTTAAAATAGAGGTTGTGGGTCCTATAGGAAGATCTTCCGTCCTTCTTATCAACAGAGGCGGAGCACCTTGGAAGCTGCCTGTAAGCAACTGGAATGCTTGACTTGCACCTGGTGGGGGTGGTATATTTAAACTGAAAGCTGGGAGAGGGAGTGCTGTCATTATGCTGGTGGTTTCAGTCGGTCCGGGAGCTGTAGTAGTCAGAGGTGCATTAGTAACAACCACGACTGGATCCCCTGTCGTTGTTACAGCACTTGAAACAAACAAAGGCGTTAAACCTTTTTGAACAGAGAACTCCTCTTTTGACTTGGGTAGGGCAATCATAGGAAGTGTCATATTCGACACCAAGTTCTGCTTCGAAATGAAGGTGGTTCGAGTTTCACTGTAGTCAGGTGGTGCAGAAGTTTCAGGCTTTGGTCTTGATTCAGTAGAACCTGTTGGTGATAGTAACTTATACAGTTGTGACGTTTGCGGCTGATTCTGTTCCTCCATTTGCTTGTGTTTAAACATTTGCTGATGCTGTAAAACATATTTATGTACATCTTGTGAGAAGGGGGATGATGGGGGAGTGGTTCCCAAAGGCGCAGTCACATCCTTAATTATGGATGCAATGGTTG
>JAHZNF010001182.1:0-10432 GCA_027744215.1 Troglopedetes dispersus
GTTCTCGTATTTTTTTTCCTGGCAAGACTGACTCCGACTGGGAAAGCGAGGTGGTTGCCTCTTATTTTTTTCCACAAAGTTTATAAAGTTACTTAATACGCTCTATGTATATTTAAGTAACCGTGTCCATTTTCTCGTGGAAAACAATTCTCATTGTTTCTTTGTATTTACGCCAGTGACACACACACACACACACACGTGTTTCCTGATACATTTGATATGAACTGGTTGGTGTAAGTTTCTATTGTTGGTGTGTCTGCACAGTTCAGAAAACTTATGGCTTTTCTTCGAGTCAGCTTCGGGTTGTAATGACAGACGAAATGGGAAACTGGTAGTTTATTCTGCTTCCCAATATTGTCGATGAAATGAAACATGCGTGAGTGGTCCACAAGGGAGAGCTATTTTCGTCCTTTTCACCAGTGGCTTTATGTGTGTACATGTAAACGTTGTAATATATAATTACAAAAGTTACGTAATAACATAAAAGTAACAATAATATTAAGTGGACAGATACGCCTCAATTTTTTTGGCATTGGGAACTAAAATGAACTTATGCATAACAGAAGAGTCGGCATGTATGGTACAGAATTGGAAGTTGTGTGCTGAGCGAAATAATTATTGGGAAAATAATCAATGAATGAATTAAGTTAATGGCTATGATAACATCAAAGAACTGTACTACATTTCATATCAATTTATCTTCAACATTTTCCCTTTTCGCTGGCCAGAAAATGTGAAACGTGTGAAAAGTTTTTTAGTGACTTTGGAAAATTCCAGACAGCAAAAAGTTCCCTGGTCTTTCGGAAGCACGTGGTTGCAGAGTTTATAACGTACAAACCCAGCAGAGCTGGGTGTTGATAACAATCAATGAACTTTTAGGAGGCAATTTGTTGAGATGGTTTTGCTATTTAAAAGTCAAAACACAGAATATCCTCAAGCCTAGCACACAACAAGTACAGAGACGTGAAAGTTTTGTGTAAAAAAATCTAACTCCAACAGGCCAAAAAAAGACAGACAAACAGAAAGTTGGGTATTCTGCCACCACGTTCAACACTAAATAATGCACTAATTAGCAAAGCGGAAATAGCTAATTTCCTTACACTAAAGTGAATACATGAGAGTTCCGCAGGTGAAAAATTGGGGAGCGCATACATACTAGTACTGGGAAGACTACACAGTTGCCAACTTGAGCGAACAAGAACAATGCTGCACGTTTGTAACAAGAGTGCTCAGGAGAACTTTTGTGTTGTGATTTGTTCATGCGTTTACTATTATTACCAGGCTTTTGTACTATTATTATACATACCATTTTATCTCACTATATTCATCCGTCCACTTGAGACAAAAAAAAAGTTTAAACAAAGCGTTTTTGTTGAACAACAACAGAGCCTGACAAAAAGGAGAATTTCTGGTGTGCGCTTTCAAACTCACTTACATGATGAAGTACACTAAATGACAATAAAATAATCAGATGTTTTTGTCACTCTGAGCTAAATAAACTTTCACTCGTGAGCAACCTTAATATATATTTTAGCAAGGTTGTATTTACGTGTGCATCAAGGATAAACCTGTTAAATTACCGTTGCCTTTGCTGTTTCCAACCTTTCATTCTCAAGCATTTCTTTATAATAGCAATGGCGCATATTAGGATAATGAAGGAAAAAATTGAACTTGCTTTTGTCAAGTTTAGTTGTCTACACCAATGTTGCAACTATACATCCATTTTTTTCCTGAGGTTTTTTTTTCTTCTAAAACACTTCTCCTGCCAATTTCGCTAACTGGCTTACAGCATTCTCCTCTTTATTGCACTATTCACCACTCCGTTGTACTTTAAGTGGATAACTAAAAAAATTAACAAATAGCAGTGGTGCTAAAAAACTTTTTTAGTTATCCCATCCTCAGGTAAAACCTAGCCACATTCAGAAACGAACAAGCCTGAAAAAACCGAAGTAGCCTATGGAACAATAGACTCAACACACTGTTCTCTATAAGTCTCTTTTTTTGCAACAGTGGAAGAAGGCAGACAAAAGCCAAAGTGAATACTGGTTCGCTGATGTGGACCATTGTGAATTGAAAAACTTTTTCTTCCTCTCTCATCTCTCTGGGTTCAACTTGCTGCACCAACTCTGAGAATGTTTTTTTTTTCTTGCATAGGGACAAGAAGAACCAAGAGAGACACGGCTCTGTGTGCTACATTATGTGAAAGTATAGTTTCCACGCGGTGCAATAATAATGCACCTTTTCCTTTCTCCTCGCTCGAGACGAGTAACATTATTATTACGCCAGCAGTCGACGCTGAGATCCGCGTGAGGAGAAAGAAGGGCAACCAGCAAAGAAAGAATATAAAAACCGGAAGTTTCATTTCACTTTCTCCTTTCATAGGAAAATCGGAGAGAGAGAGTGTGTGTGTGTGTGTGTGTGTGCCGAGAGGAGCCTGCACACTATGGACAACTCGAAGAAAATAATTGGATTGTCTTGTTAATGCTTTCATTTCTATGAATGATATAAATATGCTCAGATTTTACTCTGGGTGCGAATAAATATCACTTTATGACACGATGATGGCACGTTTGTGTGCATTTCGGAGAGTACCTCCGCAGCTCTCCCCTTACTCCTTTCCCCTCCTTCAAAATTTACACTGACGTGCATGACACTACCCTTAAGTAATTCCCGTTTCAGGTGTGAGCTCCACGTACACACCTTTGGTGACGGCAACTTTTGAGAGAGAAATTTTATTATATTTATAGTGTATTATTACGCTTCGACATGCATCAACACCGCGGAGATATTGTTGCAGAAGACGGAAGACGGGGCACGTATGTAATGTCATGTATGTTGTCCGCCAGGTGTGTGGCGATGGAATTGATTTCATCTGACTGACACTCCATTTACTCGTACAATGTAGACTCCAGTCATTCCAGTTGTGATTCCCACAACGTGATCATACGATGAAGATACGTGATGGCGCGTTGTAGCATGTAAAATATCTCCTCCGCCTTGGATGTCTTCTCTGTTTTGTTGTTTTGTGTTGGTGGCAACTGACGACACGGTTATGACAGTTCCCCGGAAAAAGTAGGTCCTGTGGTGTTGTGCAGTAAATGCGTGCTTTCATCACCGTCCTCACGTACGTACGTGTCCTCGCGTCAGGGTTGCATTTACTTTTCGCCAACATCATTTATACATTTGAGAACAGAATGGAATTAAAAAACATTTCAGGATTACCGGACGAGTACAAAAAAAATTCCGGGCTGGCTCAGGAGAGCCTCTATCCACTCATAACAAAGCCTTGAATGGGAAATAAATTATTCTGCGTACGTAAGCTGGTGATGAGGACGTTGACAGCCATCTGTTACCATGACAATATAAATATTTCGGTTCGATGAGCGAACAATCGGATACACATTTATCTTGAGTAAAATGTGGCCATTGCTGGAGCCAGAAATGTCATTTGAAATCTCAACGACCATCTTAATATCTATAAGAGTGTACTTACTGCGCGTACTCTTGGCATTGACCTGGATTTTTTTGTTCCGAGAACTCCAGTTCTGCCATTTTCCCTTCACATTACCAAAGCCTGGAACAGCTGTGCTCTGCTCCACAATCGAGTTGGAAGGGAAAGGCGGATATAGTCTTCCATTTGTCACGGTATAATGCTTATTGAATTATGCACTTTTTTTTTAAAAAAAAAAAGATATCACACGGCGACCCACACACCTTCGACGAGGTATTGCGGAAGCTAGAAGGTTACAAATTTCCCTGGTGAGTTGGAAGCTCATTTTCGTTTGCCCTGATAAATGTGCTCGCGCTCTCGAACAAAATTTCTGGTGTACCTTTCCAGGGTTTGTGGCAAGCCTGCGGCTTATTCGCTTATTTCTAAGCGATTAACAAAAGTTGCATAAAATTGAAGAAAGTTCTAGTTTCATAAAATTATCGGTAAGAGTCCTCATAAAGTATATTATAGTGCTTCGACTCAAGTAGAATTTTTTTTCTGTGAGGCATAACCCGGGCCTTTCATCTCCTTAGCCTGAAATCTTCTTCAACAAAAGTTTGAACGAAATGACGAAGTAATAACACTAAAAAGCTGAGCTGCAAAAAAAATTTTTTTTTGAAAGTCTCGAAAAGAAATTCTATCCCATCAAAACTGCGTCTACGTATGTATGAGGAACGTTTCAAGGTGAACTGCTCAGAATATGCAAACCATAAAAATCCTCGAGGACTGTTGTAATTATTATTGCATGTAATTTTGCTGGCATATGTACTTAACATCCTAAGAATTACCCGACTGCACCAATTGAACAATTTTTAAAAATTTATATATGTGTATAATGTCCATTCACTTGTCGGTGAGTTTGGCTTTGTTGTTCTTTCATCGTCCGTCCTTCCCGATAAGATTTTTGTTCATTGTGGCTTTCCAAGATGTTCGCCATGTAATCGTAGTGAAGAACTGTTGGAAATAATGCAGCGTGCAGAAAGCACTTTTGCTCTGCTCCTGACTTCAACTTCCGTATGCAATGTCGCATAGTGATATTTCAAATTTCTTGGCACCAGTCACCATTTATAATAGTGATTGCTCGCACACGCTGAGCAAGAGTGAGTGAGATAGCGATGAAGCAGAAGACGAGAAGAGAAACCGTGTTGAGGGAAACAGTGATGTTGAAAATAGGCTGCTCATGAAACTAGGCGTCACCACACGAGAAAGAAATCATCATGGTTATACCCATATTGTTATTATATACACAATCTAATGTGCTTTTCAATTCTCTTGTGGTTTTTTCCTGAACACATGAAATGTTTATATAAATACTATGTTGTCCAAAAACTTATTTATCGCGTATCAACCGCATATCATCATAAAAAGGGAGAGAAAAGAGGAGCGGATGATAAGACAAAGCTTTGGCGAAGCGCACACAGATTCGAGGAATATATGTATATCGGAGCTTATATAAAAGAAATTATATCGTTGTCAGCATTCCATCCGTCCTTCCGTGCATTTGGAAGGTTGGGTCGGTCGATCCAAACTTTGTCGTTTTCTGATGTTGGAGAAGAGAAGCCGAGTTAATACATACTTGGCGGTGGAGCTGATGGCATGCCTTGGGACATCTCGTCTGTCTCTGTAGGAGCATCCCAAAAAAGTGATATTATTTTGCATCAATGAATTGCTTACCGCTGGCACTACTGTTATTACTTCTCTGACGACACAATCCTTTCATATGATGCCTTCCATCTCGCATTTTCTCCCAGAGAGATATTCTGGCAGGAAGCGATGCTGATGGTGATCGTATGACGCCTCTTCCCTACACAGTTCCGTTTCCAAGGTGTCCAAGGTTGTGTAATACATGTTGTATTCTTATCTGATCACTATTGCTTCTTTGGGAAGCGGTGATGTGTGACTGCTGTCAATTTATTTGTTGGTCAATGGAATGGGAAAATTGGAGGCTTGTGGAATGATTGAGATTCATAAAAAATATTTGGAAAGGGGCAAAGGCAATAAATAAATTTTCATTGTCAATGACCACCAAAACACACTCCTGCTTCCTTATACCTGTATGACATGGAATGCCCAGGAGATCTCTCGTTTAAATAATATTATTTATTAAAAAATGCTGCACAGACAAGCAGAAGCCACATTATTTTTGCTGACAGACTCAAAATAACAATGCAAAAGAGAATGAAATGTGTTCAACGAAAAAAGTCAAGGTTATTTTTGTAACCTACCGGCAAGCAAAAGTGGCAATATTTGAAGAAAGAAATCGGAGAGTATTAAGATTCGTGCTCGGTGCCAGCAATGCTGTAATATGCCATGTCGTTCTGCTTTTCAAGTATTCTTATAATGTGCACACATATTATAAAATATATCATTATATCAATAAATCTGTAAGCTCAAGTTGCACAGAAGAAAGTGGCTCTTCAGCTCATCTGATTGCACTTAAATCAATTTTCTGCTCCCCGCGTAGAGGCTCCAATTTAATATCATATATAACTATATCATCACCTTTCCTATTTATTTGAACCAGGATGTTCAACAGATTTTTTTTTTCATTCTTGTTTGCGTTTAGGCTTTAGAATCACATTAGATCCAAAGCACCGGACGTTTTCATTTTTTTTTTGCACCAATATTGAGAAAATTATGCACAAGATTTCCTCATCCGTGTCAACCTGTTTACTAACATTAGTTCACACTATAGTTTTTATCACTCAGATGTAACTGATCCCTTTAACAATGCTCTCCTGCTCTTCATTATATTGCATTCCAATTCAATAAAAATAAGTGGAAAGGAGTAAGGCGCGTTAGCATTCAACAAGCAATAAATTGTTGGGTTCAACGATTGCAATGAATTCTGCGAGCGTAAACACAGAAAAGCGCTCCTCTGATTACTATCGTCATATATCAAACCATCATTTAATATTCTTCGCTGTTTTGCTCGCCTCACTTGCTTTGATCGCTACTGAAAATATTCCAAAATGTTAATATGTAAAAACCAGGTCCTCTTGTTTCCGCACGATGGAATTCCTCTTTTTTTCATATTGACTCGTTAGTAACGACCATGATTTCAAACAAAAAAAAGGACATAAAATATCAGTTATGCGATCAACAAAACTTTAACAAAGATTTTTTGTGTGTGGCTTCGCTTTCCTTTTATTTAGAGTTGAATATTATCATGAGATGCCACATTACCTTGTCCGCTCTCGGTCGGTGTTGTCTGCTTGATCTGGATACAATATCTGTTGATGCGGTGCATGATAAGATACATGGTTTTGCACCTACACGTTCGTTTCTTCTATTTTTCCATACAAAAGGAAAAATTTGCATGGTAATTTTTGCTGATGCTTTTCTCCAAAAACTCGATTCCTTTTTTTCCTCCCAACTGGATCCATGCTTTAATGCAACCTCTTCTTTATCCTTTTCATTTCGTGAGAGGACAAAAAAAATGAGAGACAAACATTCCATTTGAGTCTGCCTGCAGCCAACACAGACAGAGATGATTGAATCTCTGAAAAAAAAAGAATCGGTGGGAAAGCGAAAAGGACGCAGGGAAGACGTCGACGAAACTGCATTATTCGAATTGGAATGAGCAAGCTGTGCTCCTCCCTTTGCTCCGCACATCTCGAAAGTAATAAGGATATGTTGGAGCCAGGAAAAAAAGAGAGGAGTGAGGGGAAAGAGATGAACAGGACAGGGAATTGTAAATGAAAAAAGTGATGAAGACGAAGGAGCAGAAGAATACCAAAGGAAAAAGGAAATGAAACACAGTTGGAATCAGTAACAAAGATTTTGTACAAAAGAAAAGAAAAACTTCGGTTGTGTATACACAGTGCAGACTCGGAGCCAGAGTGAAAAAGAGACTCGAACGAGAAAAGAGAGGAAAAAGATTCAATACCCTTGACTGACTCGCTGACTCAATTTTTCACCATTTAGCTTCCTCACTCCACAGACACAAGTCTCTGGTCTGGTGACATACATTGCGCAGCAATAATATTCGTTGATGTCTTCATATTATAAGGATTTAATGGCTACTGAAGAACTCTGAGGAAGAAGGCAAAACCCATTCATACAAGAAGATGAAGAATATGTATTTTTTGTTTTCTTTAGTGAGAAGTTTGCTTTAGCAGATTCTTTCCTCCTCAATCTCCTGTGCGTTCGTTGCGCTTTTTCACGGGTTGGTTTCTTGTTGGCACAGGTCGTCTTTGGTTTGGCTTCGTTCCGCTTCTCACTTGACTCTCCTTCTTTCCTCTGTGTAAATGCCATGCCTTTGCAAAAAAGGACTCTATACCATTTCGGATGCTATTTATCTCTTTATTAAATGTGGGAATGTGTATATCATTAATGCAGGAAATATGCCGCGTTGCGAAGGACACCCTTATGCATTATTCCTATCACTGGAACGGATGGCTGCAATGAAACTGAAGGCACATGGGATTCTTTCATTTATTCTTCTTTATAGTGTACTTCTAATAGCTGCAAAAACATGTCACATCATTTTATGCACGGTATTTGCAGCCAAACCCATGCCAATGTTTGTAATAACTTGCTTCAGCAACTGCTTCAAACCGTCCTCATTTCCATTACCTCATGTTTATCAGGTTCTTCTGTTTCACTTAGATGTGTGCCACTATTATCACTTGCCACACTTTTACAACTTCTTCTTAAAGTTTGTACGTTAAATTGCCTGGATTATAAAGTTGCATCGATGCAGTTATTATGAAGCAGCTGGCATGACATTGGGGAAATGCACTGGTACATTGTAATAAATCCACGCGGTACAGCCAAGAATGATATAATGATTGCGTCATTTCAGTGCTCACTTCACTGTAAAGGTTGCAGGAAAAGCCTTGCAAAAGTGGATGTCACTTGTTCGGAAATGAATTGCTACACGAAACACCACGTGGTCACCTTGCATTGCTGCTGTGACAAAACAAGAAATTTATGGCTTACATGCATTCCATTTCTTTTGACAGACCTTGGGCACATGCTCGCTAATCTTAAAGTCTAGCATTTCCAAATAATTCACACTTGCAGGAGAGCATTTAAGAACCCATCCCTGTGTCGTGATTTTGTTCTTGTAACTTGCAAATTTGAAATTTACAGGGGATAGTTTTTGTACGCTATGCTTGTGATTTTATGCATTAAGCTTCTTTTAAAGTACGGGATTGAGATTGAGAACAAAGGAAAAGTTGGAGGAAGTGGAAATGCTCATTTTATTTGAACCTATTGAGCTTTTGGGTTGAGCTTTGCCTGAAGTTCTTTTCGCAGCATGAGCTTAACAAGCGATAGTCTACTCGTTCTCTAGCGACATTTCAGCGTCACTTCCATTCAAAAAAATCAGCAACTTTAATGGAGTGTGTGCATGCCGTCTCGTGCGCTTGTCAGGGTTACTCGAGCAACTCCATACTTCCCGTAAATAGAGTTACAATATGCGAGCTTTCAGCCAGACTGAACCAGAAGCTGGCTGTCAAAGTTTGGAGGAGCGAGGGCAGCAAAAGTGAGCCGGCTGGAATAATAACGACGAGGTTAGATGTTCATCTTTCTTTGAACATGGTATACCCAGCAAAGCTATTCCTCACAAAGGAGACACATAATAATAACACAAGATAAATTCTGAAAGGCTGACATCCTGCCTATACCGTTTTTCCTCTGCTCACCCGCACCTCTCCAAAAAGTTGCAGCCTCGAGCTAAAGTGTTTTTGTCAAGAGGTTCATTGTTGAAATACACAAACTTTTCCTGGATTATCTCAGGAACCCTTGTCGCACTGGTGGTGCGGTATTATTGCCTCAATTATGATTATCTATGGGCAAGCTTTTCTATTCACAATGCACGGAGTTCGGGAGTGGGAGTACTTAACGTGAAAAAGTTCCTCTTTTGTTGATGAGGACGAACGGAGTTTTCCACTTCCACTTGAAGAAAAATGAAGATGTGTGATGTACTTTACATAATCAGCGGACAGACGTGCTTGTTAAGCTAAATTGAAAGCGCTTTCTACAAAAAATATATTAAAAAAAACTTGTCGTCGATAAAGGAAGCTATGATATCGCAGTTCGCGTACTTTTTGCTGCAAGCTAATTTGCATTCAGGCAGCTCCAAGGTTCCTGCATAATCAGACAGCAGCTCGGATTTCATTCATACTTCCAGTTTGATAAAGACTTTCTATTTTTGAACTTTTACAATGTCACCGGAAACGGAAACCGGGAAAGCATCTCTGGGAACGACTTATTACAATTGGCTAATCTCTTAGGTTGAAAGCCCACATGCATGGCCATTCAAACTGGTCAACCAAATAGGTAACGAAGTAATAACATAGTCTGTCTTCATTCAATCCACTTTGTTGATCTGAACTTCTGTCGTATTCTAAAAATATTTGGAGAGAGCATTTCCGCTCCAAGTAGCTTTGCATTTCTCGAAATTATTTTCTACTCATAAAACGTTAGACCCATTGCATCGTTTTGTAATTTGTTAGATGACAGAGATGGTTGCTAGGAATGAGGGAATTAATCTTGATTTCACGCACAACATGATATACTTAATATTATTAAAGAGAATTTGTGGAGGAGTGTGCCCTGCGGCAGAGCTATTTTGCATAATGAATCACCAACTTGGTTGTAACAATGAACGTAATATAATTTCCAGAAAACTCCCACTCCCACATAGGAATAATAGGCATTGCCGGTGTTATGCATCACCCACACAATGAGCATTATCAATCATTATAATTGAGTAAATCACGCACTCTCCTGTTACCCAGGAAATTCTTATGATAATACCTTCTACTTATATGCATGGTGGGTTGAGGAATAATTAGACGCGCCATATTATTACCCAAATTGTCAATCGGAAAACCACACACTTACTCACTCAGAACACGTGATTCGGGAATGATAAAAAGGTGCATTCATTAATACAAGAAAAATATCGAATATGCAATATTCGTGCTCTGT
>JAHZNF010001183.1:0-14480 GCA_027744215.1 Troglopedetes dispersus
TAACAAGAACTTAATTACTAGCAGGATTATTTCACAATTCTTTTCCTCCTTTTTTTACTATTAAGTCTTGTCGGGAATTTTATGGACGTTTTGGTTTTTTTTGCTGTCATTGTGAAATGGAAACATGATAGTGCATCGTCGTTGTAAGTGGGTTGTTTTTTTATGATCTTATCTATCTCTTCATCCATCCATCCCAAGATATTGTTTAGCACGATGAAACGTACAATGATGATGATGATGATGATAAGAAGTAAAAAAATCAAAGGATTTTTTTCCACTAAATCTGTTTGTGTGTGGTTCCTTTGAAGAGATGTTTCATCCGCTGTTTTTTGGTCTCTGCTTCCAACGGTTTTGGTGGCTGGTTATCCATTAAGTGTTGAAAAGCTCTTATTTTAGTTTATCTCTCGAATGTTTTTATTGATGTGGAGTAAACACTCATATATTACAGCAAAAGTGCGGAAATGTGTCGTGCTCACATCGTTTATATTTATGTACGTGTGCACAATTTTTTTCGCATTTTTTTCTCCATTTTTCCTTGCTAATCTAAAGTTTGCCTTGTTGAGTAGGGCATCAACTCCACAATCATCAACATCTTTGCAACTTACATAATAAAATTGAACGAGGCGCGAGATGAGACTGCGACCTCTATTTCCAAACACACACACATAATGCTCACAAATATAGTTGACTGTGCAGAACAGAAAAGGAAATCAGCAAACGAAGCAATGTAGCTTATGTAGCACGCATAACAATATAATGGTCGCAACACCAGCACGTAAGAGAAGCGGGGAGAACAGTGAAGCAAGAAAAAAAATCTTTCATTAGACATCTAAAAAAAGTAATTTTATCATTGAAATGACATGTTCACAGGAAAAAGGAGATGAACCAGAAGAAAAGTTTCCACCCAAAATGCATCAAAGGGAATGAAAACGGCGCGATACATGGTGAACCAAGACAAGGCACGAAACTTCAAAAAAATGCATCAAAGAGAATGAAAACGGCGCGATACATGGTGAACCAAGACAAGGCACGAAACTTCAATCTCATTTTTGTGGCACTTCTCGGGTAATAATGGCAGGTTGAAGATGTTCTGTTTGGGTACATAATGTGTTGTAAGACTGCACCGTAAACGATTACTGTTCACCCGTTATAAAGGCAGCAGAGCTACGTTTCCCTTCCCAAATTATGTTTTTACACACGTTTTATGTTTGTATTCGGCTGCTCCCATGTCTCTCGGAATTGCAATATTGTTTTGCTTTTCTTTCCTTTTCTTTTCCTCCTACTCCACATTCAGCAGCAAACAAACAAACACAACGCTCCGAGTTTGCCATTCTCAAGAAAATAAAGATGAGGAGAAGCCGCCACCATGGCGTGTTTATTATGGGCAATGGATGGGAAAAGATGACGCATAAAAAGCTCGCCGTATTAGTCTTGGTTCATGGAAAATGTCATTCATTCATTGCTCTACTATTGATGTTGACATCCACAGAAAGCGAAGTACGAACGCACAAATATAGATAACGGCCCACATTATTATATATACATTTTATTCGCATTCCCATTATTTATTCAGAAAGGCCATTGCCAACAAATCTGTTTATTATTAGAAAGACATACAAAAGAAATTGCCGTCGTAAAAACTATCTCACAGACACACACACAACACACAAGCGTAACTTCGTTTTTTTTTAAATGTCGGAGATCAACTCAGAAGCGAGACGAAATAAAATACATTGTAGAAATTTTGTTTTTCTTCGTCGGTGGTTTTGGAGTTTGGGCGACGTATAGGAAGAAATAAAATCGGGATCATTAAAACCCCCCAATTCCCACTGATGACAACAAAAAATGAATAAAACCTTTTGTTACTTGTTGTTGCGAAATACTTGTAAGAAACTCTTCCCTTCATGCGAAAAGAAATACCAAAAAACTAAATTATGCAATGCAAACACAACACCCCACAGCGATATCTGTTGAGCCCAGACTTTTTTTAAGAGACGGACTCAAGAGCTCCAACGTGAACTAATGAGATCAACTTGAGAAATTGATGCTTCCTTGAATTATCTGGCCCACACATTATGTCATTGAGGACGTAAAGTAATCTGTCTTTCCTTTTTGAGCACTCCACAACATCTCTTAGAAACCCCTTTTTCAGCTCCACGTTGACAACTACCTGCAAGCAATCACGTCGTAATGATACTAATAAAATATTATTAATCCGTGTGAGAACAAGACATAGGAAAGGACTGGTACCTGACTCCATTTTCATTTGAAGCCTTGAAACTGCAAAAAAATGTTGACAAAACACTACGTGCGGAGCAGCGAGCATAAATGAAAAACACGAGACGAGAGAGCTCGGTGACCATAATAATAAAGCATCTTGCCACCTACATCGAGCCCATTTTTACCCATTTAATTTAAACTTTATGGGTTTTTCATACAGCCTAAATGTATCTGCTTACAATATCCTATTAAAACTAAGATTGCATCGTCGTACTAAAAAAAACTTTCGTGCGTATGGCATTACGGTAAAACGCTCATGTGTCCTTATAAAGCCGAAAATCAACAAGACCGTCTTACGGTTTTTACTGTTTATAGAAAACGTTGCACAACGGATAAAAATAATATTGTACCGTCTACGACACGATTACCATCACCAGGAAAAAAATGCGATTTTTATTCGTTCGTGGAAACACGAAAAAAAAATTATTATGCCTGGGCATCCTTTACCAGAAAAAAATAGTCGTAGTTTTTTTTCTCCTTTTTTCTTTCTCGGCTGTTTGGTTAGCTTGATGTTACTTTTACCATAATTCACACCGACCGAAACACACACACACACACACAAGCTACAAGCTCTAGATTTACGGAGAAACGAAAAAAGGAGAATATTATTATTACGGTGGGACCCACGATGTACTTAGCAGGTTCCAAGGTACTACGTGTGTGTGCTCAGACCATGGACGTAATGCCCGACGGATAGATTAAGGCCGTCTCTGTGTGTGCTCTTAACTATCAAATTTCGGTTTTGGGTTACCAAACATATCGGTGTAATAGCCTATATTGGATAGTCCAACTAATAAATAGTTACATACTTCCACCATTACTGCCATCTCTTGCGCACAGTCAACAGCCATGCAATGCTATACAAACAGTATTTCCGAACTATTAAACAAAATAAATTGTGGCCAATAGGCTTCCCTGTGCCTTGTACCATTTTCATATATGGCTTTTTCTTCTTCCTTCCCACAGGAATACTATTTTTATTACCAAAAAATCAAGGAAAAAAAAACTACAAATTATGCGTGGTTCATTCCTTATCAAAATATTATTTTTTGGAAGGGTGTTCACTGCACCTTAATTCACCCATATGCCGTCAAAACCTCTAATGAAAGCTTGTTCAACATTGAAATATGATGTAGTTGCATGCGCAATTCTTTCCCTATTTTTAGTGAATGTGTGGCAGCATTTAAATCTGACAAAAATAAATATGAGAGGTGCCATTATTATTATATCATGCATGAGCACCGAGCTCCTTCAAATATCAGAGAGAGAGAGAAAAAAAAACAGTTCGACTGGGTGTTATTATGCAACAACAAATAATGACAAGCCGCGTTGATAAACCATCTCTATTGATACTCCACGGTGTGTTAGGCCAAACAATAGATTTTGAGACTGCGGATTATTACGTGTGGTGCTGATTGTTTTTTGAGATAGACATCATCTCAGCCAGCAAGACCCAACATTGGAAAGGAAATATACGCGANGATTTTGAGACTGCGGATTATTACGTGTGGTGCTGATTGTTTTTTGAGATAGACATCATCTCAGCCAGCAAGACCCAACATTGGAAAGGAAATATACGCGAAATGAAAAAAAAGGAATGCAACCACCTATAAAAATCCATTTGTTCGGAGGAATTATTACTGCTCTTTTTTTCTAGTTCATTCAGAAGTGGGAAAAGTATCATTTCACGAATCCAATAATCATAAAAATAACAATATCATTATTACATACATGCGTGCTTTTTTATTCTATGCATTTCCTCTCTCCCTTTTCCCGAGTGTTTTGTGACAAGTCAATATTGTCCTGTGTGAATGCATATGGAAACATAGTCGTCACTCAGATAATCATGATTGTTGTGAGGTGACAATGACCACTTTACCTTAAACCGCACATTCGATATTACGTATAATATTACGGGATGTGCACAAAAAAAGAATGCTTGAAAAGGCTGCATTTTTCATGCGTATGATTAAAGAACCGAACAAAAATGTCCATTTTACCATTATTTATACACACCAGCATACAGTTGTAGAAAGTGTTTTTTTTAAATTGCCATTAACATTTATATATCCTCACAAAGGAATCAATGGAACCTCCTTCCCTTGTGTCGTTTTTTTTTTCGTTATAAGTGCACAAAAAATAGAGTGGTTCATTGCATGCTTCATTTAAATTACGTCATCTTCACCCATAGTGTAATTTAGTAGAATTATGATTACCTATTATGTACTGGGGCCAGTTGTGCTTGTAGCAATAATCTATGGATATGAGGAAACTATACGTATATGCTGGAACCATATGTCATCATGCGTTTTTGTACTTCATTACCTTTCCAGATAAAATGCTACAGTGCTACTTTATTTCAAAAGGAAATAATCTTGTTTCTAAGGGTGCATTTATGTTTCGCCAATGGATTTATATTTTATGACAATAACATGACCTTACCTACCTTTCAATGAACTCCAGCTAGTCAATCCCGTAAGTATATTATTATTGTTATTATCCTCGTGAATTGTTCCTATTATGACTATATCCTGTGTTATGATGTGACACTATTTTTTGTGGTACTGCTGTTTTTTTTCAGAAACTTTTTTCATCTGAAATATCCCATGCCTAACAACCGAAATGTACAAATATGTATTCAAAAGGAATGGAAAGTGTAAAATGAATAATGTATTCATATTTGTTCCACACTCTCTCTCTCTCTTTTTTGTTGTAATGTATACAAATCATGTGTCCATTTTCGTTCCAGGAATTTTACAAGAAAAGGGAAAAATGCATGAGGCATATCGTTTCATACGTTTATTTTCAAACTGGCGTGATGTTTTTAGGGTAAGCAAATATCACACACGTGAGTCGATTTTTATGTTGTATGTAACGTCATATTTTAGGCAAAAATCTTTTTCTTTGACTGCATTCACTTCACATATTCTCTTGCCATTTTTATACGGAAATCAATGTTTCCAAAATGCTTTTTGTTTTTCTTTGCAAACCCATATTTCGTCTTTCGTAAACATTTGTGGAGTGCACACCTCGAGAAAACTTTTCAAACTAACTGTTCAATTGTTATGTTATTGGGTGTGCTGTTGCCAATACAAAAAAGGAGATCGCTACTTTGTTTCTTTCCTTCAAACAGTGAGAAAAGAGGAATCAAAGGAATAATCGGGAAACTTCTGATCCACCTCTCTCATGCAGTTTCCTTTTATGTTTTATGATAAAGCACCAGTGTGTTCACATCCTCTTACCTGTTTAAGGATACACACACATATATAATATCGATTGCGTATGAGATGCATACTATTCCATTTGCCTTCTTTTCTACTGAGAAACACCACACAAAGATAACAAAAAAACAAGAGAATGCAATGCAGTTCTCAAATCCTTTCATCCATTATTAATCTCTTTTCTAGTTATTCCCTTTTTTCTTCTCTCAGTTGTTTGTGTGTGTGTGTGTGTTTTATGATGTTGTTTGTTGGTAACTCAAGATCCATTGGACGCATAGGAAGCCTCACTATTCAGAATAAGAGCAAAGCTGTTGTTGCGAGTGAGACTGTATTACAGGGATTTTAACTCTTACTTTAGTAATCACCCTGTTTTCACACCCTTCAAACAAGAACGAACTTGTCGTAGACGTGTGAGAATTATATAAAGATGGAAAAGGAGTCGAAGAAAGAAGAAAGAGCAGTTAGACTGAAGAGTGGAGCAAGGCGTAGATGAAAAAAATATATATTGCTGGTGTAGTCTTCCCATTGCATTGTCCAGTCGTCTATAAAATTCTTTCCTGAAATTAAGTTTTCTCACAGGCCAGACAGAGGTGTATGTATTTATGAATAGTTAGATTTGTGTTTTTGTCTAGTCTGTTTTTTTTTGCTTCATACAATATGTATTCACCTTTAAGGCCTCTTCGGCTCCACTTTATATCTAACATTATTTACCATACTTAAATGGCAATATTAGGAATCCGGAGAAAAAACTTGTTGGTGCATGTTGGTGCAAAAACTCTCCAGCCTGGTTGGATAATATATGAGAACGTGTCCGTATCACACATCCGTGCCTGCCTGCACCTAATGTTTTCTTCACTTTTATTTAGCTCATTGTTTCGTCTGTGGAGCCACATAAAAATTCTGTTTGGAAGGAAGGACAGAGAGCAGGGCGAACTATAGGGTCTTCCTAAATGAATACCTTTCTTCTTAGTCGATGGTTTAGAAAGGAGTAAAAAAGAAGAGGACATTTTATGGTGATTTTTATAGGATACATGGTTACATACGTGAGTGAGTGAACTATGGAAAAGAACGGAAGAGAGCCGTATTTTGTTTGGGAAGGGTACAAGTCTTGTGGTATATATTGACCAGGTCACAAAAAAGAGAAATCACCGATAGTCGGATTAGGAAGTCCAAGACGCTATCCTCACCGCCACCGTCACCATCTCAGCTCCTTCCCTAAACGGCTTAAGTTTTTGAGAAGGGAAACAAGAAAAACTTACAAATCTTCTTTCCACCCATATCATATCATTTTTACTGTGAATAGAGATGCTAGTTCGATTATCCACGAATGGAGTATTTTTTTTTCGTCAGGATAATGATCACATCACACAACTCTCACAATAACGGAGCAAGAAGAAAAAAAAACCTGTGGGAAGACAAGCTATCCATTTTTATGTGTTTCAGACCCTCACCGAGAGAAACAGAGAAGTTGATGATGATACAAAAAATCCTCTTTTGTTCTTATTTTTACTCTTGAATGAACTCATCCAATTGGTTACTAACATTTTCGTACGTGTGTACACATGTATGTATATCTTATTTCCTTGTCCAGAGGGTGGCAAGCCGACCAGCCCGTCCAGCAGGAGCAGCAAGTCTTTTTATTATGCTCTCCGTCACTACTTCGTTAAACAGACTTACCACAACAAATGAGATAACCATCTTTTACTTGTTCAGCACAAGAGCACAGCTATACACAATAGAATTTTGTTGGATGAGTATGTGTATACTTGTATCCATTTTGTTTGTTGTACGACGACGGGACCGGACTAAAAGGAGAGCTGTTCTCACTGAAATATTGTTCATTATTGCATACATTCTTGGGGAACGTTGTTTAATGGGGAAACAAGGAAAAAGCAGAAATTACTGTTTCTGTTCCGGAGTTGATGGTGTGAAACTGTGAAGGATGAGTGGACCGCGAGAAGAAGCTCTGCAGAGGTGAACGGAATGGAACATATTAGTGTGTTGGAAAACGGGACAACAACGTGCTTCATGTGAACTTCTCCCTTTACAAGCATGATTCGATTTACTACCTAAAAAGACATACTACATAGTATATGTACTTATCTCATTATTCTCCGGAACGTGTTTATGTTCCATTTACCTTCAGCAAGATCTCTAAGGTAGATGCGCAATGTTAAATTGGAGTTATTTCTGTATGTGTCATGTATAGCATGTTTTATACGTGGAAACACGTATCCACTGAGTAGCATTAATAACCATTGGTCATTTGGACACTGGAGATATTCTCTTTCAGAAAGAAGAATGTCTGGTGTTGAGACCTTCATTTTTTCCTACAATAAGTCATAATCTGAATAATAGAACATAAGACATATGTATAGGCAAAGCCTTTATTCTCAATTTCGTTATTTTTGGCGACACGTTTGCTGTGCCTGTGAATAGCTGGGGTAATCCATTTGAAAAATATTGTTCCTTTTTCTACCTTTCCTTCCTTTCAGGTAATAGGGCAAGTCATGCATGCTCATGAAAATGAGCATTCATCCATCTTCCCAATTTTGTTCGTGAATAAATATCATCTCACAGCAACAATGTTCCATTCTGAGAATGGTCCTTCTCCAATTTTCATGCACACAAGAAAAAAGCAAAAAGGTTTCTCAACAACTTATTTTTTCTTGAGTTATACTCTTCTTTAGATGATCCGTTTCGTTATGCCGTGTACATAGCAGCTTGAATACACACGTTATGGGCTGAGCTGACAAGTGACAATTGTAGTCAAATTTTCACTCTCTGTCACGGCCTTTGTTGAACACGGAGGCTGGCACTTTGCTTTTGCCCTTTCCATGCACTTTCCTGCCTACTTAACAAGCTTAGGAAAAAAAGTGTACACCTCTGTGATACAGATAAAAAGGTACTCAAATAATAATATGATTCTCCACGTTTTTTTCTCGCTTGATTCTCCTTCGTGACTTTTTGAACTGTTCAGCTTGATAACTTACTTTAGTTTTCGTGCGATGATGATCATGATGTTCCCCTTCCATTGTAAGATCACAGTAAATTTCAATTTTACCAAGAATGTCCCACGACTTTGAACACAGCGACGAAAATCATTAGGAGCGCGGATGTATAGGGAGACTTACATTTTTACTCCGCAATCGTCCCTCCGTTTCCCCTCTAATTCGAGAACACGGTCACCAAAGTGTCTCAAGTTTGGCACAGATGACCATCGTCTGCCAAGTTGGAGCATTTATAATTTTTAGAAGAACTAGCCAGCAGAAAGTATTTCAATGAATGAATCATTTTAAGATAATTGATAAATGATAAATTTTAAGAATTAAAAATGCTGTATTTAAACATGCACTGAAAGTAGCACGAGTAATTATTACATTATCGATGAATGCAACACGAAATATATGACGTCCGTGGTTCTCACTGTCTTTAAAAGACTTTTATTATTATTATTCGTTTGTGTGCCATGAGGTTCATGCACACACATATATATACATTAAACTTGCCATTGTTAACCAAAAGGTGACTGCTAAGGTGTTCGCATTTTTTCTGAATGCAGAGAAGCCAGTAACCTTTTTGTTTGTCACAATTGAATGGCAACGAAGAAGAAATAGCGATTCAAGTGAAGCGTGTAAAAAAGAAAGAGAAGGAATCCAGTTGTTGCTGTTGCAAGTCGATACTCTTGGCATCCCACCCAAAAGTCATAGGAAAGCCATTGTTACCAACTGACCATCAATTACAAGAGTCGCATCGTTTGACACACAGAAATTACCAATTGACCTGTCTCACTCTCTTGAGCAGTTTGTTAGCAAACTGGATACATACACAAATAATTCGTCAACAATGCATTCCCATATAACATATGTAGTTGTTGTACAGAAAGTAGATGCACACACTCTCGCTCGCCCTCAAACAACAAAACGGTATTTATGCGTGCCTCCCTGATTACTGAAGACGTAACAAGCTGAGCATTTCGCTTCTGAATGTGACATTGTGAAGGAGAATGTCTTTTTCTCTCGAGTCTCTTTGTGATTCTCTTTTTTATTGTTGTTGCTTCATTTTATTCTTCCCGAGAAGATGACTCTCTTGTTGGATGCAACGTATACATAACTTGCAAGAAACCAAAATTTTTATTATGTACACAAATCAAATCATCCCTTTTATTTTCCTGCTCATTCACTACCCTACATGTGGATATACACACCAAGTCTAATAATAACGTAATCAAGATGACGAGGCAAAGAAGAAAATGGAGGTCCCTTTTCTTACAAACGCACACACGTACAACAACAACAATTGTGCGATATTTTGATATGAATGATGTAACATGTAGACCAAACCAGTGTCCTGACGAACTACTACACATCGAATAAAAAATATTATCACAAGAATTCAGCATGCAAGTGTGCATATATTTCACTTCTGTGCACTAGAAGATGCCATCAAGTGTGTGACACAAAACTGTCACATGGAATAAACTTGCTTTAAGGATGGATAATGTTGCATGGTTGTTTTTTTTTGCTAATCAGAAGAATATGGAAAGCGTAACCATGTCACTTTTATGACTATCAAAATTGGCTTGAGCGTCAAGGCGGAGGAAATGTGTCTTCAGGATTGTCCTTGCTGTGGGGTGTCATTTCATTACGTAACGCAATCCTTGCAAAGCTCATATATACTTTTTTGAGAAGCTGATGATCGCTTAAACATTGTTGTACATAGAGAAGTATATTTGTCATTCACTGAGCGCTCCATACTGCCACATCCACTCCCTCCAAGTAAAAAAAAGATGTCACATAAAGCAAAGTTGTAAAGAAAAGAGAAAAGGAAAATATTATTTGTCTGAACGTAAAACTCGATTTAAATCAGAAAGATGTTATATTTTTTATAAACTTTTTTCTCCCAAAAAATAAAGAAGGCAGCATCATACATATAAATAAATGACAAATGCATTTCGTTTTTGTCATTTTGGATTCCAAGTCTTCGGTTTGCTTCTTGTGATAATAAGGCTTGACGAGTGTTATTGGCTGAGAAAAGGAATGTATAGCTCCACTACTGTAGTTTATTCTTTGAAGGAAAAGTACAAGAGGAAAATGTAAGGACAGGAAAGAAAAAGTTGTAAATTGAATAGTAACTTTTTTGTTCGAGTGGAAGAACTGACGTTACTCCTTCTTTTTCGGGAAATGGAAAACGTCATATATAAAATAGTTGAAAATATAAAAATCCATAAAAGCATCTCCTACAAAATTATTTATGTCTAGTCTGCCTACATGTTTACATGTGTACATGAAAAAAAAAGTAAACCATTCTAAGTAAGTAATGAACAGGAAACAGAAAATATGCTACAGGATCCAACATTTTTTTCAAATTTATATTATTCGTTGTGTTCATAAACAAGGCCACACCATTGTTGTTGGTTTAAACTACATACATGAGGGATAATTTCTGTATCTGTTTAGCCCACTGAAATAAATCGTGGCTTGAAGTTTGATACTACATACAACGCGATGTGTAATTACATAAGAATAGTTTAAAGCCTTCATGACTGCTACAGAGATACATGCCTACCTAATGTAAATAAATATGTGGCAAACTGCCTTGAGATTATGAATGCATATACATGTTGCACGTTTGCGTGCTACAAGAACGAAATACTTTTTTTATGTCTCTTGTAAGAATAAACTCCGGATTCATAAAGATTACCTACTAACAAATGAGAAATAAGAATTTTCTGAAGAAATGCTTAACTCGAGTCCTTATTTACGCTACTTGAGATATCATGTAAGAAAGGAGCTTGTGATAGTCATGTATCTATGCCCTTTTAACTCTTTTTTTCCCAATGACTGAAGGTTGGAATGAGTTCTTCGTAACAAAAATTTGTGCTGGTCATTTCTTTTCATTATTATTTCGTATCTCAAAAATAGTTTTGTTATTTGAGCAAGGTTGTGAAAAGAAATGGACTACTTTTTTCTTCCTTCTCCTTTAAAAACCAGTACTACATATGTGAAGGGAGGAAACTTTTTGGAAAAATTACGTGATACCGTGGAAAGATGACATCATTACTTTGATCTGCTTATATTTAGGTAGTTCGCCGCTCCTCGCTTCTACAAGGGAGATACCACCAATCGAGATAATCCTTTTATCGACCCGGTACCCTTGTCTAGCCTGACCTATCTCTCTCTCTTTCGGAAAGTGTATTTTTAAAACAATTTTTTTACTTCTTCCGTTGTACCCACTGATTTGATAGTGCACCAGCACCATTTCTTCCAAGGGTAAAAAAGGCGAACTGGTTTTGATAGTGGTTAACATATTTACTACTGTAAGAGCAAAGATGATGACGACGGTGGTTTGTTGAAATGGCCAGGATGATACGCTCAGGTTAGACCATGAGAACTCTCATCACGATATAATGATATTTCTCAAAGTGTCCTTATTATTTTCATGCTCACGGGGTCTTGGACGACTTACTTACTTGTTTCGTATATTTTTTACTGTTTCGTCGATATCATTTTTTTCAGAATATCACTGTGAGGGAACGCGTTGTGTTTACGTAGGGATCCCCTACACACATTCCAATCTTGTCAGAAAGATATTTTGAAACATTCTTTGTATTTTAAAAAAAGAAAACTTTACCGATCTCAATTATTATCGTAATATAGATTGAGCAGCTTTGCTCGGGCCGTGACTCCATCCAACATTTTATGTACCACGAGTCGAAAATGCACACGCCACAGAAAATATATAAAATATCCATTCAACCGAAACATTTTCTGTACAGTTCACTAACTCTATAAAGCCAAGTCAAAAAAGGGAGCAGATAACAATTTTTTTTTAAAAAAAGTTGAAAGTCGAACTCAATATGCAATAGCTGTGTGCAAGTTATGTTTTTTTTTCATATTTTCCTCACTGATCACGGTTATTGCACTGCAATACTGGTTGCTCTTTTCCTTGCCCTTTTTGCTCACTTTACCAACATGCCTGGGCGTTTTCCAGTTTTCAACATGAATAAATAAATGGGTATAAAGGGAAGATAAAGGAGTTAGAAAATGCGATAGAATCACGAAATCTTTTTTCTTCTTTGTCTGTGTATCGCCGTTACTATTTAGTATAAGACTGAACCATGAACTGTAAAGAAAAAAAATTGAAGTTAGTGTGATGTGGAGATGATGGTAATGCGGCTGTTTTGTCTGACGATTGTCTTACTGCGAAAAACCTTGACTCCCTTGTCCTAGACACAATTTTTTTCCTAACAATTCAAGTGCCCATTTTTCGATTCATCCCCTTTTTGATCTCTTTATTCTTCCGATTGCATAAAAATGGAGAACAGAAATCACGAAATATCTTTCCTCGAGAAAATGTAGTTTTCATCATGTGCTTGTTATTTTTTTTCTTTTAAATGTGTCTATATTTCCCCAATCTTGTAAGATAGGAGCTCCCACTGGTTTGCTTTTATTCATTATATTTATTTGTTGTTTTGAGCGTGCGGAATAACATTTACTGACACAAAATATAAGCCAGGTTACGTCAGACGCATTCACGACCAGCCATATAAATATTTTGGATCATCAGCAGAAGAAAATAGTGTCTGGAGGTAGTGAGTGGAGAGAGAGAGGAAAGATACATTTATAATGAAGCAGAATCCATCCTACACAAAAATTATCTACAGCGGACTGACTGACTTGAGAAGAGGAGAAAAAGGGTTGATGATGATGCTCCTCACCATCTTCCTTTTTACTGTTTTCTTTCATGCTGCTTCGGAGAAACAGGATACAGTGTTATTACTTGAGTCATCTGTCTGCTCCAGTGGAGTACGGCTTCACCAGATCTTTCATATAAATACAGATACTCTTCCAGAAAGAAAAAGTATATTCAGCAACAACTTCATATTTTTTTTGTAAGGAAAGTGTCTGCGAGTTGGCCTGGATGCCATCATCAAGGAACGGGAGGAGTGGAAAAAGTAAGAGGACTAACTTATGCACCACTACACACTTCCTTTTTTTTCCTCGATGGCATTTTCTCGTGACTTCCTCCTCCACAAAAAAAAAATTGTAGTGTAGTAGAGCCCAATCCTCTTTTTTTCTCCAGCTCTGTGATCTGGAAATGATTCTTCATATATTACACGACATGGTTATGTGATGGCACACTTGTGAATTCTCTCCTTATTGTAGTGTTTGAGCAGGCCCCCGCTTGAAAACAAAAAAGGTATATCCGATATATGTGGGGAGATTTGCTACCTCGGCTTAAGCAAGAAACATTTCACACAACAGCAAAACCGTGTAACATTTTTCTTTGTAAACAGAAAAAGTTTTTTTCTTTAAAAAACTTATTCATATTACGCTTTCTTGTATTGTAGCACAGGCATAATCTGTGAGCAACTTTTTTTGTTTGAAGAGAACACAAAAGAAAATCATAAAAATATAGGAAAAAAGTAGGAGAAAAAGCAGAGGAAAAGTTTTTTATCCGACACATTTCCATGACACTTCATATCTTCTTTCCGAGTCGGAGTAAAAGTTGTTATAAGTTTCTTTCTTGATCAGATCTATCAGTCCGTATGTCCATATGCTTTTATAGCGTCTCTTCAAAGTTGAGAACTGGGTGTAATATTGGTGCGTTTTGCAGCCAGAGAAATACCTACCATTTCTCACGTGTAAGTGTTTAAGCAAGTACATATTACTTGGTGAAACTTACTACGAGATTATACGGGAAATTCAAAAATGTGTATTTTGTCGGAAAGAGGGAAAATAAAACATACGCTTCTTACACTTCAGTAATGATGATCATGGTGAGGTAATAATAATCATAAAGTATAGAAACATGTACATAGACAGTTTCCTGGTTTATGCATCTTCGTATAATGTTGGATGGAAGTATTTGTGCCTATAGATGCATGCACATTACATAATATGAATTCCTTTGTGAAGTTGAAAATGTGCGTATATATTATATATTATTATGAATGAATGTGCGAGATAAAGCCGA